>CAUYRT010043115.1:0-79050 GCA_963574885.1 Lepilemur ruficaudatus | reverse complement strand
CCGGGCTCAGGTGATCCTCCTGCCTCAGCCTCTCAAGTAGCTGGGACTACAGGCATGCGCCACCGTACCTGGCTAATATTTTCTATATATTTTTAGTGGCCAATTAATTTCTTTCTATTTATAGTAGAGATGTGGTCTCGCTCTTGCTCAGGCTGGTTTGAGCGACTCCTGACCTTGAGTGATCCTCCCGCCTCGGCCTCCCAGAGTGGTAGGATTATAGGCATGAGCCACTGCGCCCGGCCAATAACTTACTAAATAATTTCTATGGCTTTTCCTTCTGGCTGGATCAGCAAATATTATAGGTCTTGTCAGCTTTTTCCCGAAGGCAGTATGAGTGTACAGAGCCACCCATGATTCTTCAAGTGTACACTTGTGTCCACCGCAGACTCGAGATGTATATTTCATAGGATGTGTTTTGCCAATAAGCATAAAACTGACCCTTTATTACTTTAGTTTTGTTTTTTGACTCTTATAATGTAATATTTGTCCCAGACTCTGTTGGAAATGTCCTTGAACATGAGTGTATGAGGAGAAGCCAATGGATGATGAAGAAGTGGATGGGAATCTGGCCTTGGTCTTGCAGCTAATCCTTGCATCTCTGTTTCAGGCACCATCATGACTCCAAACGGAGGAGATCGGATGAATTTAGGCCTCAAAATTACCACCAGCAGGATTTCCGAAGAATGTCTGATCACCGCCCCCCTATGGGCTACCATGGGCAGGGACCCTCAGACCATTACCGTTCTTTCCACACAGACAAACTGGGGGAGTATAAGCAGCCCCTGCCCCCGCTGCACCCTGCAGTCTCAGATCCTCGCTCACCCCCTTCTCAGAAATCTCCTCACGATTCCAAGTCACCCCTGGATCATAGGTCTCCTTTGGAGAGATCACTAGAACAGAAAAACAACCCAGATTATAACTGGAATGTTCGGAAAACATAAAGGACAGCTCAGAAAGGGGAGAGCAAGCGTCATCAAACAAGTGGATATTTTTGGTCTGATCCAACAGTAGCCAGTTATCTAGACCAGTAAGTGGAGCTTCTGGACATGCCGCTGCTGTCACCGCGCTGGCTGAAGGAGCACTTCAAGGAGCGGAAGGCCTTTCATTGGGTCCAGCTTTGATTTGGGTCACCACTCCTGCACTTTGTCGCCCCATCCTATTCCAGCCTAGTTCTGGCCTCCCACTTTGATGAGCCACTAGGAGGAAAGATGACTTTTTGTGCACCAGCTTCACTGGGCTGTGTTTCCCCAGTGAAGGAATAGGGGCTCTTTAGAGTCACGAATGTTTTGTAGCCAGGGCCAACGTTCCTTGGACCTTGGTGCAGTGGTCGGGGGAAGGAATTGGTGCCTGAAGGCTGCCAGGACCTGGTGGTTGAGTGTGTAACCTGGTTCACTCTGACATGGCGGATGCTGCTGACGGGGAGTGGGGACGAGGTGGGGGGGGGGCCTCACATCAGAGGACTTGAAGGGGAGCAGGTACACCCCTTAAACGTGTTTTTGGGAGAAATTATACACTCAGCCTCATTATGTGAAACTTACAGGCGCGGGTTGGGGTGGGGGAAAAGAAAGAGGAAAACGACTTTCACAGTGGCTTCTTCCCTGCCAACACTAATTTTCCCACACTGTCTGTACATTTCAAAGGCTTGGTCTCCCGAGTGGGCCTCCTCTTCCCCCCGTGCCAGGGAAAGTAGGGTCCCTCTGGCTGACTTTGGAGTACTGTGAGTTAGGCAGCGTCGATGCCGGCATGGGTCTTACTTGATTGGGGGGTGGGCTGAGTGAGGGACAGGGTGGGATGGGGTGGGGATGGGGGGTAGAATGCCAGGGAACTGGGATCCCTGGTGGATTTCTGGTTCCTTTGGTGAGAAGGAAACAAGAGGTCCTGGGGGGCGGGGCAGAGGCAGGCCTGCTGACCAGCTTGTTGCTGGTGCACACAAAGATGGGGGTGCCGGCAGGCGTGAGCAGGTGTTCTAGTGTGGGCTGTGGTAGTGCCAGCCAGTGGGGGAAGCTTTCAGTATTGGAGTAGGCCAACACATCCTGCTGCATTTTAGTTCCCTTTGCACAGCTTGGAGAAGTAGGTCTTACAGAATCACACATCTGACGTTCATGTGGTAGGCCGAGGAAAATAAGTTACCTGTGGTGAACAAGTTTCTGCTGCTAGTTGGAGATCAGTAAAATTGAACTGAGTTTCTTCTAGAATAAGATCAAGTATAAACCTAAGTTAAATTTTTACCAAAATAGGAAGTATTCAAGGACAGACACAGCGACTGAGCTATAGACAGTAAGAGCCATACTAGAGTTGAATTGAGTCAGGACTAGGAAGCAAGTTGGTTGTATCAGTTAAGCAGGCTTTTTTCAATTTACTGATGCAGGGGCCTACAGTTTTATCCATTTCCAGTATAGCTTGCCAGTATTGTTAGAGTATCCAGAGGCCTTTCAGGTTGGAGACGTTAACTGACTTGAACATACAGTGTGCCTGTTAGTGTCCAAGCTCAGAGCTGGTGAAAACCCTCGCATTGGCATGCACAGGGTTCAACTCCCTGAGCTAACTTGTGAAGACTGCATAACACCATTATCACGGCTGGCGTCCTGGGCAGCGCTGTAATGCCTTTACCAAGACACGCCGAGCCGTGTCCCTCGAGTGAAGCAGATGTGGCCGTGGTGGGCCATTGCCTTTTGCTACACAGAGCGTCATGCGGCCAGCCTGTGCTGAGCCAGAGGAGGGTCTGGGTCCTCGAAGCCTGTGTTGGGAGCTCAGTGGACCCACCACTTACTTATTTAACTCCTTGTGGTACTGGGGGTTGCACACCCTGGACTTGTACCACGCATGCCTGGGGCAAAGCCCCAGTGACTGTGGGGCCCCCTGGCCGTAGTCCTCCCATGGAGGGCCAGCTGCTGCTCAGTGGAGAAGGCAGGGAATCGTGTCTCCACTTTGGCCACACGTCGATGAGGAACCCACAGACGGAGCTTCTTGCTGACGATATTGACACTATCCTGTGTTGGTCTTGCCCAAGCCGGAGAGGAAGGTGAGGTTGGCCTGCCCAGCGCTTCGAGTACTGGGAGGTGGGGGTGGGAGGGGACAGGTCCCTGCAGGCAGTTGGAGTGTGTCCTCCAGGAGCAGGATGGGGGCGGGGAGTCGCTGGAGGCCCTGCATTTTCATACTCATCAGGCTTCTCCCAGGTTGTTGATAGGAGATGTGAATTATTCCCAAAGATGTCTCATCATGAGGAAAAAGGAACTTCCTTTTATTCACATTCAGGACTTCTAGTGCCATATGCAGTAGCAAAAGGCAATATTAGCCAGATCAGTGTTACATTGATTCTAAAATTACAGTATCCCCGTTAACCATCTATTTTAGGTGTGAAATACGTTTAAAGAGTACCTTGGGAAAAAGAAGGCATTTCCTCTTTGAGTTAAATCAGTATGAATATTGTATGCTTAAATCAAAAACAAATTTGCACAGGTAGAAATTCTCTCAGTCGTGAATGGGAGAAGCTGCCCCAGGGATCTGAGGACGGTATTCCGTGGAGCCTGGCTCTGAAAGGTTTCACTGCTGGTAGAAGTAATAGCAGGGGTTGAGGAAGAAGGGAATTAGCATCACCCGAAACGTGTGCATGAACGAGGATTGACAGGATACTCTGGCCCGAGGAGAGGACAAGGTGAAACCCCAGGCCCGTCACTGCGGTCTGTCGGAGTCAGGCTAGCGTGGACAGACAGGTGCCCAGCGGAGCCCTCGCTGGCTCTCCTTCAGTCATTCCTTAGGCCCTTCGGAGGGAAACCCGAGCACTTCTCACGCCGTGCTGCAGACACCCGGGCCTGATGCGTCTGAAGGTTGCATCAGGCCTCGCAGTGCAAACGCAATTCATTTGTGAATTCTCACGATGACACTGAAATCCTACAGACCAAAATCCACTTGTCAGCAGGAGCGGTGGCCCAGGCTCAGTGCCAGCAGTCTTCGGGCTCCTCTGAGGGCTGCCACGCTGGGCGAGGGGGGCCATGCCAAGGGTCCAGGCTGCTTTAGTCCATCTGTGCCCCACTCGTTTGGGGACAGATGGTTTTTCTTTATTGTAAAATTGTGGACTTTTAAATCCTGTTGACTAAACAGTAATTAATTTATATTTGTGAAAAATGCCACTGTCCTAGTGATTTCTGATGTAAATAATGTTGTTTATATAGTATGTATTAAATTTTCCTACATTGTAAAACTGCTGTACTTTTGATTCTTGTACATTAAAAAGTGTTACTGAGGATTTTTAGAATTGGGCTGACATGTTGCCTTGCATTTTGGTGTGAGCTGCGTGACTGCAGATACCTCCTGCTTCCCTCCCTTGTTGGTTGCTGGGTCACGTCTAGATTTTTTGACAGCTTGTGGAGTGGAGCCTTTTAAAGTTGCATTTTCTTCCTACTCAACACCATTTGTGGTGTTGGGCCCAGGGCACTGATTGACAGATTTCTGTGATTGTATATTCCTGGGCCATTGCTGAGGCTAACAATTCGCTGGCTGAGAAGCCCCGGGTCATAGCCCACAGCCCTGCACTGGGGTTGCTGAACCCAGTAGCCGAGCAAGACTGCCCTTAATTTCCTAGTGTCAGTCCTGCCAGGGAGGATCCTGGGAGACCTGGAAGGGCACCTCTCTGTCCTGAAGGAAATACAAACACCGCATCTGCCAGCCTGTACCTTTGAGGGTAATTTAATAGTTGGGTTACAAGGTGGAGGCAGGGTGCGTTTAATAATGGAAACACTGACACGAATGTTAACTCCAGCAATCTGGCACCCGGGCAGGCCCAGCTCTGGCGCAGCCCAGACAGGAAGGGTGGCACAACCCGCGGGTGGGGATCTCACTGAATGGGAGTTGGAGAAGTTGCCCAGACCCAAGGGTTTTTTGCTAATACTTTGGTAACTTTGAGACCAAACCCAAGTCTTTGTGAAGTCCTTAAGTCTTGATACCAAATAAGCCCATGTGTCCACTCAGAGCTGAGGGGTCAGCTCGTGTGACCCTGTCTGCCCAGGGAACGTGGAGGCAGGGCCCTTGCCAGCCCTGGCCTGTGCAGGGCGGGAGGCTGGGACTTTGGGTGCACATAGTTCCTGAGTAAAAGATGGGGAAGAGCTGAGGGCTCCTCGTGCCCATAAAGCAGCTCGACTCGCAGTGGTGTAACAGCTCAGCTGGAACAACTTGGGGAAACTTTAAGAACAAGTGCTGCAATAATCAGCTTATGATTTACAATAGCAACAAGGCTTCAAAACTGCCTGCTGCCAAAACGCCCGCCTTTTACTGGAAGCAGCAGGCCCAGGGCCCCTGCCTCCTCCCTCCTCCCTGGCAGGGCCTCACGCCTGGCATCACAGCAGGCCCTCCTCAATTAGCACCAGCAGAAAGGTCACTTATTGAAACCCAGGTCCCTGCAGTTTGCCAGACTAGAGTCTGGGCTCCAGATTCCAACTTGTGGCTCTTAAAGGAGCAGGACCAGCTTTGACATAGGCTTTGTCTTAACGAAAGCCCTGCACCAGCCCTTCCACCATGCCTTGAGGTTGGACTCCCACTGGGGCCATCACTGCTCAGCAGCTTCTTACTCGTTCTGTTTTGTGAAGTGGGGGTAAGATGCAGCTGGACTGAACAAAAACGGCAGAAACCCCACTGCTGATGGAGGAGGCTGCCCCTGCTGCTGCTGCTGGGACCCTCCACGAGGCTCAATGTCTTGGGGATTTCCTGGTCATTTCTGGAGGATTTGGGGATCCTCCAATCATTTCTTGGGGATTTCCTGGTCATTGTGGTGGATGACAAGTGTGGTCAGGCCACCTGGTTTTGCCCTGACCACTCAGCTATCTGGCTTTGTGTGGGAGCATGGGCAAGTCCGTGGCCCAAAGGCTTCTCATCTTGAAGATGGGCAGAATAATATCCACTCCTCACGGAGGGTTCACACATGTTATCTTTACCTTAATTTCCTTCGTGACCCAGGAGGTGGCTGCTGTTACTGAAGCGTAGTCCTGGCAACCACAGGCACCGCGGTGGCCTTCCGGGCCGGTGTGGTGTGAAGGGGCTGGCAGGAGTCAGTGCATTGCGCTGCGTGCAGCTGGGCAGATGGCCTTTGCATCTTCGTCTGCAAGTGAAGGAGGCAGCTTCTTGGGTTAATGTGCTTTTTAAGTGAAAGTGTGCACTGTGGACAAGGAAGAGGTTTGTAACCCTGAGGGCTACCCAGAAGGAGGCTGTTCAGTCCTTGGCTGGGGAGGGGCGGGGTTGAGGGGACTGAGCCAGAGGCTGCTGGAGAGGTTTGGGGGACCAAGGACAGAGCTGGCCTGGCTGGAGGGCAGGCCCAGCCCAGCACCGTCATGCAGCCCTCCTCGCTCCAGGGCCTGCGACAGGAGTGGCCCTGTGGATCCCAGCTGGCCACGGCGCCTGCAAAACCAGAGCTTGCCCGGTGCGGGGGAGACTAACCCCCAGCAGGGACGGGAACCATCTGGAGGAGCTCACAATCTCAGCAGGGAGACGGCGCTGGGAGCAGTTATGGGACAGGAGGTTTTCCTTGACCAAGATCTCAAGCCCCCACCGTGGGCTGGCTTTGCTCTGGGAGCTGGGGACCCACGTGATGAACCAGAAGGGTGATGCCCCTGCCCTCCTGGAGCGGTATTCTAATCGGGGTGGGAGGCAGACCCTAGACAAGTGAACAGTAAGAGGACAAAATGTCATAAGCGCCAGGGAGAAAAGAGCCAGGTGCAAGGGGACAGCACGCCGCAGCCGAGCCCTGGTGGCGAGGGGCTGGGGTCAGGTGAGGCGTGTGGCCGCGCGAGGGTGCGCCAGCCCTAGCACTGCCCTGTACCAGCCCCGTTCTCGGGTGCATCCTCCACCGCTCTCCAAGCCTCAACTACAAAACGCAGGTACTGATAGCCCTTCACCAGGCTGTGGCAGGATGAGGGAGGTCCCCGAGGTGACACATTGGATGGACTCGGTGCCTGTCCTCAGAGGATATGGCGCTGGGGCATCCTGAGGCACCGGAGAACCGCTTCCTGGAGACCTTTCCTGCCACCCCAGATGGGGCCTGGGCTGTGTTTTGGGATCAGCTCCCAACCTCTGAAGCTGAGACCGAGGGCCCCAAACGGATGTGGTTCTAGAACCTTCCTGCAGAGGGCAGCACATTCCCACAAACAGCCCACCAGGGCCAAGACCTATACCCCACCCAGAGGGAGGCCCTGTGGTCCCGCCCTGCCCCAGAGGGCTGCTCCCCTCGGCTACAGACCTGAGGCAGAGCCCCCTCCACACCCACGAGACGTGGAGATGCCTTGTCCCCCGAGCCAGTGTGACGGGGGATGAGGCGGAGAAGAGGTAGAGGCTGCGTCTGCCTGCACTGGTCTCTGCTGCCAGCGCCAGCCTCCTCCACTCACCTCTAGCACTGCTCAGGGAGGCCCAGGGTCCTGCTCCCTGGTCCAGCCTCTCCTCCCTCCCACCTCCATGTGGCAGCTGGAGGGACCGTTCTGAACCACAAGGCCCCTGGCATCACCCTCACCTTAAGGTCCAAGTGCCCTGTTTTGGGTCTGGGGCCTGTTGCAATCTGCCCCTTCTAGCCACAGGAACCTACTCCTTCCTTCCTGAACCCTCTCACTTGCAGCCAGCCCGGACAGCTCTTCATCTGAGATGAGCCCTGCCGATAGGCTGCTGTCCCTCCTCCCCACCTCCAGCCCCTCTGCTGCCTGCTGGGCACCTGGTCACCTTCAAGCTTCAACTCCAGCATGGCCTTCTCTTCCCGCCCCCATTCCTGTCGGTCCCTTCCCCGGCCCAGACGCCATCAGAGCCCCTGGCTCACTCTGGTGCCCCCCCACCTGACCAGGGCTCCCAATGGGTGGGCCCTGGTCATCTCCAGCTCTGACTCCTGCCCCCACAGGCCTGGGGGTGCTGGGAAGGTGTCCGCAGGTGAACGCAGGGCCAGGTCCACTGGGCTCGTTTCTTACCCTTGGGTATCCTGGTCCCTGGCTGGACAGTGGCCTTGGGAGCAGCTGCTGGGCTTCAAGCCCTCCCTTGTGAGGTGCCTAGAGAGGAGGGCCGGGAGAGGGGGCCGTGGGGAAGAGAGCAAGGAAGTCCCTGGGGGCCGAGCAGGTGGGGGCGCAGCCAGAGTTCAGGCCCCTTCTACCCAGGCCTCCTGGAGCAGGCGGATATTTAAAGCAGTTGGGAGCCAGGTGGGCAGCCACTGCCTAAGCCTCCCTGCTGTGCCCTGTGTTAGCCCTTTACCTGCTGGACTGGGAGAAGGACCAGGGGACCTTCAGGGAGCTGGGCTGGAAGGCCAGTGGGGCTTTGGTGGCTTGGGGCAAATCGCCAATAGGGACAGTTTTTTAGCCATCCTGGTGTGATTTCAGTATTGCTGAGCCTGGGGTGGCTGTGCTGGGGCACTCGGCTCCGGCCCGGGGCTCGCTGTGCTGGGAAGGCTACGGAGAGGCAGTGCAGAGACCCAGGGCCCTCGCTGCAGCCGGGCTGAGAGTGGCCTAAGGGACGCATGCTGACAGGTGTCACAGGGCCTCAGAGCGGCAAGCAGAGGGAAACTGAGTCACTGCTGGGAAGCTCTCATGCCCACACGGGAAGGGCCCATTTTGTGTCTGTAACACGTCACCCATCGCTTTACGTTAATGCTGTTCATCTGGGTTTTATTGATGTTGTGGTTTTGTTTAGGCTAACCTAGTAAATGTTTCTTGATTTTGTAGTTGCAAAGAGCGATAATTACAAAGAATTTATACCTAGTCTCCTGAATAATAAAATGAAGTCCAATCAGCCCTGCAGAAGTATCGGCCCCCAGACGGGCCTGTATATGATGTGTGTTTGGGGACCGCTAGCTGGTCGTGGCCTGGGTCTGTAGGAGGTGAGGAGGCCTCCGTGACAGGCGCCAGGTTCTGGGCCTGTCACTTTTTGTATTTTTACATTTAGTCCTCACAACAATGCCATGAGGTATGACTTACCCGTTTTTAGTTGAGGATCCTGAGGGGTCAGGGAACTTGCCTCAGCTCACGCAGCCAGGGAGTGGCTTGTGTTAAAGTCGGTCAGGAAGAATTTATTTAAGGGGTATGCGGTAGGCGTAGGGACCACTGCCAGGGCCCTTGCAGGGAGAGAGAGCGGTGGGCCGGCTCTGACACAGCACGGGCAGGTGGGGATTTCTAGCCGAGCAGCAGGGCCGTCAGTGGATGGAAAAGTCCTACGTGGGGACATCAGCGTGAGGGGGACTCCGGCTAAACCGACCTGACAGGACGCTTGCTGAAGGCAGGCTGGGTGCTCTGCTGTCACCTGGGGCAGGGAGGAGGAGGAAGAGCCCAGCCAGACAGGGAGGACCACCAGGTGTGGAGGAAGGGGGTTCTAGTGAACCAATTCAGCAGGATTCTGGCTGAAACTGGACATACAGAGGCAGACATGGAAGTCCAAAAGTCGAGGCCTACTTGAAAAGTTCAGGGGAGGCTGCTCAGGGAGGGGATCCTTGTCAGAACTCCCGTTCCAGCCCAGCCCCGCCTTGCTCAGTGGCTTCTCCTCTGCCCTGGTATCATCTTGCTTAGTTCTCCCAGCTGCCCAGTGACTAAGTCCCCATCCTGTTCCCAGTTCGTAGCTGAGGACAATGTGGCTCGAGGTCCAGGTCAGAGAGCCAGTTCCCTCTGTCACCTGGCATCCTCTGCCACCTCTCATCCTGTCACCTTGCACCCTCTGTCACCTGGCATCTCCTCCCTGCTTGGCTTTTCACCCAAAGGGCCCCCTCCCCCATGCACGCATGTGACTCGTGTATTGTTACACATGTGACTGTTGTTGCCCAGGTACATGTTGTTACATGTGTGACCACATGTGTGACTTGGTTATTGTTATTGTCACACACTGGGTACTCCTCACCACTAGAGGTCAGGAAGGGAAGAAAGACTCTCCTTGTGGGTAAACAACACAATCCACAGCTCCGGACTCTTGCCTTAAGGGAGTAATCTCAGACCATGAGCAAGCCAAGGGGAGGACGTGTCCGCTCAAGAAGGCAGGTGGCTGCAGTTGTCCTGCTTGCCCTGGGGAGAGGAGCCCTGGCCCCAGCCTTGACCCGAGGGCCACCTAGGGGCCCTGCTCACCAAGCCCCTCTGCTGGAATCTGCCCGGGCTTCCAGCCCCTCCCCACCTGGCCCCCAGCCCTGCTCACCCCAGAGCCAGAGACCCGGAGTGGCCCGTCCCCGTGGTGGGCTCCAGGGCTCCCTCTCTGTCCTCAAGAGAGTGGCAGGTGGGTGCAGTGAGAGGCGGGTGGCACTGTCCTCCCAGGCCCTTGTATCCTCATCAGCAGGCCAGTTGGCTTTTCTTAGCCTCCGTCTGTTCATCTAGAAACTAGGCAATGTCTTTTGCGTTCTAGGGTTTTGTGAAATTAGTCAAAGCAACTGCGCGACTCGAGGCAGGTTCAAGTGCAGGGCCCCTCGCTTCTATTTCTCGAGGAGGTAGAAGCGGTGGCCAGAGGACAGCAAGGCGGCGGCTCGTGTGCTGCCCGTGGACTGGAGCCCTCCCTGCCGCCAGGTGCGCTGGGCGGCGGGCGATTGGCAGGAAGTGGCCGTGGCAGAGGACCAGTGCCCTCGAGGGGCGGTAGCAGGAGACGTGGAGAGAATAGCGCCAGCCGCGGAGAGCTCAGTGCGGGCGGCAGCCGCGCCACACTCATCACCTTTCGTCTCCACGACGACCATGAGAGGGAGGTGCTGTCATCGTTCCCTCGTGGTTGAGACAGCCGAGCCTGAGAACAGTTACAGCCCACCCTGTCACACAGCTAGTGGGTGACAGGCCTGGAGTCCTGGTCGGGTCTGGTCCCAGAGTCTGGGCTCTGCCCTCTGCCCAGATGTCCCCTTGCCCACGCCACTCCATCCCTGGCCATCTTGGCCCCAAAAACTCAAGGTCACCCCCCCTAGGCCAGGGCTTGGCCTCGGGCAGGTCCAATGGACTGAGCTCCTGTATTGTTTCCTGGAGGGGGTTGCTTTGGGGACTGCTGCTCCCCCAATTCTCAACCTTCTCAAGCCCTTCGGAGCCCTGCTCTCAGCATCCTCCCCACAACCCCGAGCCATGGTAATAAACCACCACAGGCCTCTTCCCTGTAACAGCTGATGCCAGCCTCGCTGCACAAATGGAGCCCAGAGTGACCAACTCCCCGGACAGTTTCCAAACACACCTTTGCTCTTCCCTGAGCAGATTTTCCTGGCTAGAGATTTTTTGCTTTGGTTAAATGGCCTGGAGAGAGCTCCAGGTCCTGCGGAGGAGCAAAGAGCCAGCAGGTTTGAGCTCAAATGTGGAAGAAACCACGTGCTGTCCCAGAGTCACCGCGGGCAAGGACAGGCGATGCCGGGCGACATGCCCGCCTTGGCCCCAGGGATCGGGGCAGCCTGGGATGGCATCCCTCATCCCAGAAACGCCCCTGCCACCACGACCCTGTCTTGCACGCAGGCTGCCTGGAGCAGTCTCTTCATTAAGTCCATCCTGCTAGGACTTTCTAAGGGTGTGGGTTTCTGTTCCTCTGCCTTGGGGGTTCTGTTGCATTTTAGGTGGGGAAGGATGAGATGGCAAAGTGTTGAAAAGCCCCTCAGGATGGGAAAGGTAGCTAAGGAAAGCTGTTGAAAACAGGTGTCAGGGGTCTTGGCTCTGCAGATTCAACAGGTAATGGGTTCCCAGGAGACAAAGGGACTCTTCCCCTTGGCCCTGGCCAGAGCACCACGCTTCTTTCTGCTGTTTCAAGAGTCAGACAAGTAAGGCCAATCAGATTGAGAAGATGCAATTTCTGGACCCTACCTAACAGATTAGCACAGGGAAACGGACAGTGAACAAGTAGGTGAACACCCTGCCTTTGAGTGTCTTGTCTGCTGGGGGACACGGGCGTGTGAGGGGAGGGGACAGGGTGGCTCGTACCTTCATGATGTCTTTTCTCCAGCTCTCAGGGGCCAGTTTGGGAGTGAGCTGGGGCCAGGGACGGCGTGGCATGCAGGAGCTGCCCGTGGAGGTTGGCTTGATAAATGAATTCCGTGCCTGTGGCAGGAACTGACGGGATGAGGAGGTGGCACTGGGACGGGTGTCCATGGTTTGCTCGGTGCTTCCTTCCTGTTTGCTCTCTTATTAATAGTGTCACGTCCTGCGTCAGCTCCCAAGCACTGCTGCAGCAGAACCGCCACGTTCGCCAGTGCCCCTACCAGGTGTCCCTGATGCTCTGTTAATTTCCTTGTTTAAGTATTCCCAAGTGTTTCCTCGTCAGGATTAGAACTTCGGTGCACGCACAATTGGCATCTGCTGTGGAGCCCGGCCTTCTGAACCCAGCTGTCCTTCTCTAAGGGCACCCAAGCCTCAGGCTCCTGGGAGTCTCCGTGGACTGTGGCCCTCAGGGGGTCTCAGACTTCTGTGGATCGTGGGAGAGTCGGTCTCCCTACCAGCCTCAGCTGTGCCAGTGGCTCGTTCAACTGTAAATAACACACTTCCCTTTATTTCGGAAGTTTATTCCTTGAGGGCTGTCCTTAAAAATTTCTTCTGGGAAGTTTACATCACTTACTTAAATTAAAAAATTTAAAACAAGCTGCATGAGCTTTTTCTAATGTGTCTAAAAGTCAAATTTTGACTTCAGTGTCCCAAACCTGCTCTTGCCGCATTCTTGCCGGCAAACCACTGTTTCCCCGGGTGCCCGGACCCACGCCTGGAGAGGACGCTGTGGTCTCCTCTCAAGCTCTCTGTCTCTCCAAACCCTGTCAGCTCCTCCGCCTTCCTGTTAAACACCAAAGCCCATGATTTCGTGTCACTCCGCACTGCCACTCCCTTGGACTGGCCCTGTGCAGGAGCCCCCGACTTCCTCCCTCTCCCTTGACGGTCCCCAAAAGCAGCTGCAATGGTTCCTTTAACACCCACGTCAGACACATCCTTCCCATGCTCAGAGCTCACTAATGGCTTCCTCTGGCAACTGGACTAAAACGTCATGTCCTTCCCCACCGAAGAGGCCTGCTGTGCCCTGGCTGCGCTGTGGCCTCACCTTGGGCCCCTGCTGTCCAGTAACATTGGTTTCTTGCCCTCCAGGCAGCTGCTGCTCCGGTGCCGTGGTGCTCCGTTTTCCCTGCACAGAAGGCTCTCCCCAGCTCTTTGCACGACTTGCTCCCCAAATTCATGCAGCTGAGCTAGTCAAAGGACCCCTGACCCCAGCAAAGGTGAATGTCCCTCCCACCCCCAATGCAAGGTATGTCTCTGTCAGGACCTTTGAGCCACTTCCCTTGTCTTCTTGGTGCTTGTCACCATGGGATATAGGGTTTTGTAGCTATTGTTTACTGTCTTGTCTCCCCAGACAGAATGCGAGGCAATCTGTTTGGGTCACTGCTGTATTCCCCCAGCACAGTGCTGGGTACGCACAAATAGAGTCACCGAACAGACACGTACAGACATACAATCGCAGAGAACGGCAGCCCCTCCACGCCGCGCCAGGGCCATGTGCAGGCAATTTATGAGCCTTAGCTCATTGGACTTCCATAATGACCTTGGGAGGTGGGCACACATAATTCCATTTTACAAATAAGGGATCCAAGGCTCAAAACATCCAAGGGAGACCACACAGCTAGCGATGGGCAGAGCCAGTTCTGACGCCAAGTCTGCCTGAAGCCTGAGCCCAGGTGCCACCCCCCGCTCCGTGCCGCTCGCTGGCGGGACTCCGATGAGCTCGACTCCCGCCTGGCTCTGATGCGTCTCTGCCCGAGCGTCCTGGTCATTTTCCCGCGGTCTGCTCCTGTGTTAGGAGTGACTCTCATGCATATGTTTTAACAGCCTGTCCTCGCCTGTCTTCTGCCCTTACAAATTCCGGTTTGCCAACAGGAACTCGAGTTCTCGCCACGTACCAGGTTGGGGCAGAGCGGGGAGGGCGGGAGAGGCCGCCACCTCCCTGTGCCGATGCACCTCCCCGCAGGCAGCCTGGCCTCCGCAGAGCTGGCGGTGCCTGCGCCGCGACACCAAGCCGCTTCCTGCGAATCTTTTGGCTCAAGACGCTGTGTTCCATATTCAGGATGAAATGCAAATTTCCACGTTCGTGAAAGCAACTGGTAGCATGATACTCAGAACAGAATTCCAGCCAGCTTCATCTAAGGTCCTGAAAAAATTCCAAACCAAGAATATTTTCTGGCAAGTGCCATTTAGCATTTTCATCGGATGGTAAAGGACTTTTTTTTTTCCTTCTGTGTCCTGGCTTCTCAGTAAACAGTTCTCTCCACCAGCCGAGTGCCAACAGCACTGCGACCTCAGCGCTGCCTCCTCTGGAGTTCTTTCTTTCATCCCACTTACCGCGGAGGGTGAGGGCCTATCTGTAGCGACAGCTCTCCACTAGGTAAGATGTGTGGGTGTGTTTTGTCCTTTCCAGCCTGGTCCTTCCAAATTGGACTCCTAGTTCCTCTGTCAGAGCGGGGCTTCAGGAAGTTGTCCCTTCGTGTCTCCTGCCTTCCTATTTGCTTGGGATTAGTGTAAATGTTCCCGCTTTGGAAGCCTCCCCTGGCTCCCTCCCTCCCACGCTTCCCAGGTGTGCGTGGTCCTCTTCTCTCCCCACCCAGCTGATCACTCTTGCTTTGGGCTAACACTGCCCCCAGACAAGCACTGCGCCAGGCCCTTTCCTGAGTAACTCACAGGAGTGAACTCTGGTATCTCCAAACAACCCTATGGGGTAGGCGCTCCCCAAGTTCCAGAGAGAAGAATGGAGGCTCAGAGAGGTTAAGTGACTTGCCCAAGGCCACACAGCTTAGGAGGTGAAGCCGGGATGCAGCTGGCTTAATTGTGCTGCTATTCTGCCTCCTGACATTTAGTGCTAAGTGCAGGGACTTCAGGGCAAACAGACTTAGGTGTACATCTTGGCCTGACCCTTGCTAAGGAACCCTAGGCAAGTCAATTCCGCTCACTGTGCCTCTGTTTCATCTGTAAAATGGGCCTGAATTCATTTCTGGCTCACGGATAGTTTCTGGGGACGCAGTGTGACCACAGCCAGCGGTGGACAGCGGCCCCTCTGCAGCGCCTTCACTCTGCCCGCAGACTGGTGGGGGCGGCTGAGGTGGGGTCGCCCTAGGTCTCCTGCCAGCCCACCCCATCTTGATGCTGGGGTCACGTACTCCCACCATGTGGTCACCTGTCTCCATGACTGTGTTCCAGTGTCACCAGAACAAGAGAACCTGGACTTGCCAAGCTCCAGAGACAGCTCGAGAGGAGGAAAGTAATTTTACAGAAGCAAGGGGCTGTGGTTGTGAAACTGCGGCATCTGCACACGCAACCACAACACTTGTACACCTGTGCACGCACGCACACGCACGCGCACGCCGTGGGGACACCCACCCCAAAGCCAGCCCTCCAACCCCCAAGGGAGCCAAAGTCTCTTCGCAAAACGAACTCCAACATAATGTCTAAAAGAAAATAACAAAAAAAACCAAACTTTACTTGCAATTAGCCATTAATAAATAATTTACAGTATGTACACGCGGTGACACTCCACACAGGTCGCAGACACATGGACGCAGTGAGGGGTCCCCACTTCCAAGCAGAACGTGATCAAACACAACCAAAATAAAGTGCTTCACTTTTTACTTCCAACATAGGGACCATCTAAAAACCAGCAGGGAGGGGGAGGGGCCGGGCCGAGCCCCCTCCCACCGCCCGGCGGTTCTGGCAGAGGGAGAAGGACCTCGTGGGGGGAGGGGGAGACACACGTTCCGCAGCCTCCTGGCCAGTGTATGAGAGGTCCCCGGGAAACAGCAGAGGGGCTGCCACGGATGCTGGTGGGTGGGGGTGGTGTGGGACTGCCGGCGGGATGCCCCGGGGGCCTGGCTGTACCTTTGGGAGTGCAGCCCAGCCCCGTGCTGGCCCCTGGGGTCTCCGGAGCAGTAGCAGAGGCAGGACTGTTCTGGGCTCCTTTGACAGGCACCCTGGGCTGAGCGAGGCGGGAGCCAGGGCCCCCAGCGGCGAGTCTCTCCTGGCTGTGGCCACTGTGCTTAGGGAAGGGACAAGAGGGAGGAGACCCAGCCAGGGGTGCTGGAGCTGAGAGGCCTTCTACGACCCTGCTCCTCCCCCCAGAATCCAGGCATGGGTGGGCTGCGAGGAGGTGGAGAAGGCGGAGGATGAGGGCAGGCCAGCTGGCCCTATCCTCCGTGACTCCTGCCCATGCCCTGGGCCCAGGGTCCCCTGCCTGGGAGCTCTTGTATCTGCTGGAGGGGAAGGAAAGGGATCTCTTGCTAGACCTTTAGGACAAGCACTCCAACTTTCTAAGTGCAGCGGTGAAGGAGCGGGGCGCAGAGCCCGAGAAGGGCATCCCAGCAGGTGCTGGGGGTGGGGGTGGGGGTGGGGGTGGGGGGGTGGGCGGGGAGAGCATGGGGATGAAGGCGCCAGGAAGACACCATCTATCGGCCAGGTTGCATCATTTGCTGAAGATGCCGAGCCGTGCCCTGGGTGTGTCCCACCCTTAAGGAGGCCCCATCTGGGGCGCCGGCTGGCTTAGCGTGTGAGGACGCGAGTGGGAGTGTGTGTGCGTGTGGCGGGCACATGTGAGCAGCAGTCAGCCGGCCTGTTTCAGTGCATCGCAAGGGCGTGGGAGGAGCTGACTCGGTCGGTCCCAGTGTCTCTCTGGGGAGGAGAAGGGTGGGGCACGGGAGCGTTTGCACATTCACACTGCGGGGGCAGGGCGAGGGGAGCTGCTCTCCCTCTCACACAGCTCTACTGTCACAGACATCACAGCACCAGTCACCACCACAACTTTGTCACGTGCACTAGGGAGGGGGAGGGCCCGTGCCCCGAGCCCTTGCCAGCGGACAGCCCAAGGCGGCTGAGGGGACAGTCCCTGAGGCCGCTCCTGCCTCCACTCCTGGGCCACAGAGAACACGTTGGGCGATCTGCACCCTGTTGGTGGCCCCAGAGAGAAGCCAAAGGGCAGGCGCCTGGAGGCTGGGGACGGAGCTGGAGCCGCCCTCCACATCCTCCGCAGCAGCGGCCTACCAGAACACAGGGAGCAGGGCGATCAACGGCACCAGGGTGCCCAGAAGGGGCCGGGGTCCTGGGGGCAGCCCCGCAGCGGCCACCTCGCCCGGCAGCTCCCGAGTCCTCTCGTACAGATGTAGTTTGTCCTTGTTGGAGTGCAGCATCTTGACGTCCTCCAAGGCGTAGTAGGCCGCCAGCGTGAAGTTCACATCGCCCGTGGTGAGCAGGTCGAAGACGCAGGCCTGGTAGTAAAGGTCCTCCACGGGCAGCTTCTCCTTGCACTTGGCCACGGCCGTCTCGTACGGGAAGGTCTCAGGGGCCGTGGGCGAGGGGCTGGCGGCCGCCGGCCTGCGGGTGCCAGGGCCCTCGGCGTTGGTGCGGAAGGCCTGGAAGTCGATCTGCTGGTTGAGGGGGCAGCCGCGCAGGCAGAGGTAGAGGCCCTGGCTGTCCCGGTCCTCCACAGCATTGACCACCTCCTCTGGCATGCGGACCGCGAAGGTCAGGTAGCGGCCCACCTGGCGCACCACAATGGTGGTGCCGATGTACTTGGCCTGAATCTCCACGTGCTGGCCTGACACCTTCTCGGTGATCTTCAGGCTGTTGGCCCCGTGCTTGTCCCCACCGTTCTTAGAGCCGTCAGCGAAGGCGGCTGGGAGCTCGTCCATCTCGGCCTGGTACACCTTCTGGTCCACGCACTCCTGGAAGTTCTTGAAGATGATGGTGAGCTGTCGGGGAATGGGGCAGGAGGGTGGGTTAGGCGCAGGTGGGAAGACCCAGCCTTATGCTTAAGATGCTCTGGACTCGAGGGCCACGGAGGAGCCCCCAGGGTGCCCCAGACCCTGCCTTCTCCATGCCGGATAGGATAGCTCAGCTCCACCCACGCTGTTATGCACTTAGTATTTCTCTTTAAAACAACTTGTGCTTTTTACCTAAAAAAATTATTAATACTTATAAAAACTTTAGGTCAACACCCTAAGTAGAAAACCAGCTCATTTACTTTATAGAGGGGTGAACTAAAAATAAATAAGTAAATAGCATAGATAATTAAAAATAAAAAAGATCATTAGACCATCCACTGTGGTAGGCTGAATAATGGCCCTCAAAGGTATCAGGCGCCCTGATTGCTGTAACCTGTGAATGTTCCCTTATATGGCAAAGGGACTTTGCAGATGCAGTTAGGTTAAGGATTCAGAGATGGATAGATTGTCCTGGATTATCTGGGTGGTCCCTAAATGGAATCAAAGTGCCCCTGTAAGATGGAGGCAGAAGGAGATCTGACTACAAGGACAGAGGAGAAGGCGATGGGACCACAACGACAGAGATTGCAATGGTGTGGCCACAAGCCAAGGGATGCCGGCAACCAGCAGTAGCTGGAACAGGCAATGAATGGATTCTCCCCTGGAGCATCCAGAAGGACCAGCCCTGGTGACACCTTGACTTTAGCCTGGTGAGACTCATTTTTGACTTCTGCACTCCAGAATAAGAGAAAAAATTTCTGTTGGTTTAGACCACTTGGTTTATGAAATTTGTTACAGCAGCAATAGGAAACTAATACAGCCCGCAAACTCACATCTCCTTGCACACTGACACAAAACTTGCCGCACAACTCCTGAAAATGGACCACGAGCAAGTGGCTGAACATAAGAGCAAGTGGAGTGGAGAAGACTGATGCTCCTAGAAAGAGTAGGCAAAACCCACATAAGCAGGCAGAGGTGAGCAGAAGCCATTGTCCCAATGCTGCAGGAAGGGGTCACCAAGCTGGGCCTCGGAGGAGGGGAGCAGGAAGAGGTGGGACAGGAGGAAGGTGTTGGTTGCACAAGGCAGATGGAGGCTCCAGGCTGAATGCACAGCCCTGGCTGGGGACAGAGCGGGGAGGCCCGTTTCTGCTGCAGCCTGCAGCCGGGGGGAGGGGCTGGGCTGAGCTGCTGGAGGAGCAGATGGCTACTGATTCTCCTCCTGAGAACCAGACACAGGTGCACCGGCTGCACCTGGTGGGCCACGCTCTGCATGTATTACCCCCAGCCTTGTGTGGCATGGCAAGGGTGGGTGACATTACCCCCAATTTTACAGACACGGAAATGCAGGCTCAGAGAGAGGCAGTGACTTGTCCAAGGCCACACAGCCAGCAGCAGGCTGGGATTGGACTCTGGGTTTCTAGACCCTGGGTTCGTTTGGCCACAAACCCACACAGGGTGGGAGACCTGGGAGAAGAGGGACCCACGACAAAGCAGCCAGGGGAGCCAGAGTGTGTTTCCTCTGCCATCCTGGGTGAGGTCTCTGGCTACTCTTCCCTTCATAACCCTGAGTAGGACATATGGGCTGGAGACATGAGGGAAATTGGGAGGGAAACAACCGCCCCTTCCTCCATACCTCTGCCAGGTACTGGCTGCTTTTCCATGGGGAGGTCTGGGTGGCTCTAAGGCCATTGCCCCCTGGACCAACAGGAGCTGGAACCTGGACTCCCAGCTTGACGCCAGAGAGGGAGGCAGGGTGATGGGAGCAAGGTGGCACCCAGGCCTTTTAGGACCCCCTGCAAAAGCCCACCCACTTCCCCTGCACTGCCCCTCACAGGCCAGGCCTCCATTCCCAGGCCCTGCCCTCTCATCCCACCCCTCGGTAGGCCAGGCCAGGGGGCTGTGGGACACGTAGGGCCATTTTCTGCCTGGGCACGCTGGGGAGACACGGCAGTTGGAGGGGCACAATGACAGTCCGGTGGGCTCTCGGGGTAGAGGGCGACACCACAAAGCGCTAAGGGACATTCTGGCCTAACAGCAGGTATATGATGCAGGCTAAAAACGAAAGAGGAAAAAAAGTTGCTCTGCGTGGGGAAGGCAGGCAGGAGGGCTGTGGAAGGACCTGAGCTCAGGCAGGAGAGTCACTGAAAGGCCTTAAGTGGGGTCTGGGGCAGGTCACAGGCCCAGAAGTGTGTCTGGCTGCAATGCCAGGGCGGCTGGGGGCACAGCTGGCAAGAGTCCTGTCCTCCAGGCCTGGGAGGCCAAGGGTGATGCGGAGAGGAGCCTCCTGGGCAGGTGCTAAGAGGAGACGCCTGAAGATTGGAGGGGGGGATTGGGGGCCACAGAATGTTCTCCTGGGCAGGTGAACATTCTGCCCAGGAGAGGCAGGTGCTAAGAGGGGTGCTAAGAGGAGACGCCTGAAGATTGGAGGGGGGATTGGGGGCCACAGAATGTTCTAGGCTTAGCAAACCAATGGGGTGGTGGGAGCCAGCTGGAGGTGTCCCATGATCTGCCATCACTTGCTGCTTGGAGGGTCCTCCACACCAGCATAAAGCTTAGGGGTGACCAGGTGGGCAGTGCTGGCAGCCAGAGGGGCCTGGGACCCCCAGAACAGAGAAGACCCTGGGCCAGGGCTTCTGAGGAAGGAGAACCCCTCTTCCCTCCCTGTTACTCAGAAAGGCAAGGCCGAGAGAACTCAGCCGGGGCGGCTGCGGCAGGACTTTAAAAGAAATGGAAGTCTTTCTGTGGCCTCGTTGGCGTCGGGCCTCAGCGCTGTGTCTGTTGTGTCTGATGGGTGAGTGGCCCAGCTGGGGGCATGCGCTGCCTGTCTCAGGGGCTGGGGCTCCAAAGCTACGGCTGCAGAGGCCCCGCTGGAGCCACAGGGTGCTGCATCGGAGGGCCCCACGTGCACAGCTCCTGAGCACCGAACTCGGTTTCCCTGTCTGCCTCCCTGCAGGTCCCAGCCTGGTCCCAGGAGGCAGCGATCTTCTGGTCTGCCGCAGGATGTCAAAGGTGACTGCAGCCGCTCCACTCTGCATGGAGCCCTAGGCCCTGAACCGCATGAAATTACCGCTACTGTACCGTCCCTGGCCTGTGAAAACGGCAACTTCACAGGGTCCAACCTCCTGCTTCTCCCTTCCCTCCATGTGACGGCTCGCCTGGCCGTGCCCACGGTGGCGGTGACATGGAAGCTGTCTGCAGGGGCTGAGGTGGGCCAGCTGGGGTGGTCTGTGCCGTGGGTGGTCCTGCCATTGGTGGGAATGGGGGGAGTACAGGATGAGGGACTCTGGTGTCCCTGCCTGCCTGGTGTGCAGGGCCACACAGACACTGGGGGGTGGAGGAGGGGTCCTGCTCTCCAAGTGCCACCGTCTCCCTGGAACAGGAAAGGCTGGTTTCGCTCTAGCTGCCATCTCCTGTGAAGACAGCCTCCTGAAAGGCTGGCAGGCGGCTTGACTCTTCTTGGCACCGGTGCCAGGGACTCAACCACAAGTAACAGCATGAAGGGGGCTGTCGAAAGCCAGCGGCCCGCTGCCAACACAGCCACGGGCGTGGCCGCCGCTCCTGCCTCTGCTGCCCCCACACTTCCAAAGGGGCCGGGGCCTTCTCCTCCACGCCGGGCACGGGGCAGAGCCCAGGCCTCACCAGCAACTACTCAGGCAGCACAGATGAGGTGCCTGGCCCGGTGCTCGGGGCTGGGGGCACATAAGGGCAAAGACTCCTGTGTTGGGGGGCGGGGTTGTCACATTCCAGGGGGGTCCCCGAGCAAGTAGATGAATTACACAGTGTGACACATTTCTAAGTACTATGGGGAAAGCTAACATGTGGGAAAGGACAAGGAAGGCACAGTACTTGAGTTCCTGTCCTCCCTGAGCCTCAGTTTCTTTTTCTGTAAAGTGGACCGGCCAGTACATCTGGGAAGAGAGCTGGGGCATAGGAGGCTATCCCATGGGCTGGCATATACTAGATCTTGTTGTCCACGAGGACAGGGCATGGGCCAAGCCGGATACCATTAGTACCACGGGGGATGAGCACAGGCCCCTGGTGAGGCACCCTGTGTCGGGGGAGGGGGAGACGCCAGGATGTTTGGGGAGGGGCTGTCCAGGCGTGGGGGGGGGGGAGGCAGAGTCCGCCTGGCTGGGGGATGACAAAGGGGAGCGGGTTCCAATGTGTGGCAGAATCTGGCAGGCCCCAAGGGCTCTGGGGACTTTTGCGGTGGGGCGGATGTCACTAAAGCCAGAGCCCTCCCCACCTTGGAGATAAAAGCCCTTGGGCTTCCTGCTCCCTCGAAGCACAGGCTGTGCCCTCCTCGCCTCTCCCACCTGGGGACTCCAGCCACGCCAGTCTCCTGCGCCCCCAGCACCCCTTGCCAGCTACCCTCTGCGGCCTTTGTTCTCCCTCGGCCTGGGAGCTGCGGGAGGGAGGGAGGGCGACACCTGGCTCAGAGGCCAACCTGAGTACATGCCTGGAGGACGCTGGCTGAATCAATGAGCCAACAAACACACTCCAGTAACAGAGGCCTGAGAGACGGGCAAGGCGGGGCGGAAGGTGCCCCAAACCAGCCACCGACGGTTCTCACCTGGGGACCACAAGGCCCCCAGTCTGGCCTGAGCTCTGAAGCTGGCCTGGCCACAGACACTGACACTGTCACAGTGTGGCCTTGAGCAGAGCCTGGTTGATGGGGCTGCTGGGCTCTCAGCCTGCTAAGATCAAAGGTAGCTCTTGGTTGCAGCAGAAGGGGCTGGGTTGGTGACACTCTGCTACACAGCCTCACACCTTTCTGGAAACCTCTACGCTGGGATGAGAAGGGAGGTCCCCTCTCTCTGCTCAGGCAGTTCTGCTGTCTGCAGTGCCCAGCATCACATCACAGATTAGAGCAGGCCTTTGAAAAATGTGGGTCAAGTGAATGAATGAAACACAGGAATGAATGAATGATCAATTCATTTGGCCTGTGGACAGCATCACTGTGCTCAAGATCCCAGTGTGCCTCAGCCAGGAGCTGAGGGTGGTGTGCAGGTGCTGAGCCCAGGCACACTGCCTGAGTCTGCAGCCTGCCTGAGGGCTCCTCCTGCATCCTGTCACCCCGGGCGGTGGGGCAGCAGCCCAGCTCCATGGTCACAAAGGATAGTGTTGCCACATTTGGTGCTTACACCATCCTGGGTCAGGAGGAACAGGCCGCCTGGGGTCCACGTCCCTCTCCCACCCGCTGACCTCCCTGTGCACCCTTGCCAGCCCTCAGGAGCCTGCAAGATGGGACAGGGAGAACAGGTCCCCTCCACAGTATGTTTGTTGGTGGCTGGGCTTAGAAGGCGCAGCCTTGGGCTCCTGGCAAACATTTATCTTGGCTGCAGGGAAGGAGGGTGGTGGAAGGTGGAGGGACCATGGGGGAGGGGCCTGGGTCCTTGAGGTGGGCCCCCTGAGTCTGCAGAGGGCAGGGAGGGGACAGGGCGGAAAAGTCTTCTGCCCATTAGTCATCACGGCCTGGTGGCGAAGGTCTGCTCAGGCATCCATGAGGTGATGATGTACCTGTTTCCTTTCCAGCCAAGGGCCCAGAAAGAGACCCCCAGGACAGGCAAGGGCTGCGGGAGCAGAGGGAAGTGGCAGGGATGTAGCATTTCCCTGGCTGCCAGTCACCTCACTGCCCTCCTCTGCGGTGTGGAGGGGTAGGAATAAACAGAGAAATGCCCTCGAGCGCCAGCCTGGCACTGCCCGACAGGCAGCCTTCTGGCCCCTTCCCAGGAACACACACCCACTGCCGCCTTGCCGTGCTGGGGCCCCTGGGAGGGCATGGGGGTCTGCGCACTCCAAAGGGCAGACGGGTCCCCACTGCTGGACTCTGAGAGCCACCAGCCCCCCTCCCAGCCAAGGCCCTGCCTCTGGCTGAGTCTGAATATGAGGTCACGGAACCTCCCCCATAGTGGGTAGGGGAGGGAGAAACTGGGGTGGATGAGAGTGTCCCTCTGCCTGGGTGACTGGCCATGTATGTGGCTGCCTCTGGCTGTGGCCCTGTGAGCAGGATTTGAGTCCTGCTGTCCAGGCACTGAGGCCTCTTTGGGTCAGAAAATAAGTAGCCCTCAGTAGCCTCGTGGGGCAGTAAAGATCATGCTGGGCTCTGCAGTCACCTGGGCCCAGGTCAAATCCTTGCTCAGTGTCCCAGCTGACTGCATTTTGGGTGGGGAGGTCACTCTGCCCCCAGGAGTCTCAGGCTCCCTGTCTGTCAAATGGAGCTATGCCGGCTAGGTAGGGCTGGCCCGAGGAAGGAGAGAGTGTCCCCTGGGTGGCTCAGTGAAGACGCTTCTGTGTCCTCGCTCCCCTCCCTCTGCCCCCATTCCCAGGCCCTCTCTGCCTCTCAGCGCCCATGTAGGGCAAAGAGACAAAGGGCAGGGCTATGCCCTGCAGCCTCCCCTCCCACTTACCTTGCTGGTGGCGGTGGCGGCTGAGCCGGGCAGCACAGGTGTGTTGGTGACCTGCACGTTCAGGTAATTATTGTCGATGAGCGGCCAGGCACCCTGCACCTTGCAGGTCTGGAAGCGGTCTGTGAAAGTCCTGAGGTGCGGGTCCCCGAAGAGGCCGCAGTGTGTGTAGTTGGGGGCGGCTGAGTGCTTATGGAAGCTCTTTTCATAGTGGCAGATCTCGGGGCTGTCCGAGCGCTCCTGGCTGTCCCCGGCCGGCGGGAGCACGCGCAGGCGCGGCTGCGAGGTGGGGCCATCCTTGGAGCAGTTGTGCTGGCTCATGAGGTCCTCTATGCCATGGACGGCCGAGTGGTAGGCCAGGTCGCCCCGGCAGGTGCGCGCCGTCCGCCGCGTGCACAGGGCGTAGGTGCGCAGGGCAGCGCAGAACTCGGGGGCGTCGTCCGAGGCTGGGGCGTGGCTGCCCGACGTGGCGCTCCAGAACTCAGAGTTGCACTTGAGGATCTTGCACGGGGAGGTGGCTGTGGGGAAAGGAACAGATGCATCAGGGCCCAGCGACCCTGGCCTCTGCCACCCTCTGTGGGTGAGGGGAACAGGTGTGTGTCACACAAGGACGCCTCATCTGGGACAGCGCCCCCCACGCTGTGTGAGATGATGAAAAAGGGGAAGAATTTTCTGCTGTCGAACCTGCCCCATCTGGCTTTCTGGATTCTTCTGCACAGCCCATCGGGGCCCCATGTGGCCAGGCAAGCAGACTAGCATGCTGAAAGGACCAACAGGGCCTCTCCGACAGTGCCCAGCCTGCTAAGAAGAGCAGCGGCCTCTGTTTCTGGGCAGCAGGACTGTGGGAGCTGACAGGCCATCCTTGCACTGTTGACATTTATTTACACTTTCAGGACCATCTCCAAGAATTCTGGCAAAAGCAACATAAATTTGGCAGGGAATTAAGCCTCACTATTAAATATATGTCCCCAGCTCTGCCACTGTGTGACCTTGGGCAAACTACTTAACTTCTCTGTGCCTCATACTCATCTGGAAGATGGGATGACAATGTGACCTACCGTGTGAACTCAGAGAGTGTTAAATGACTTATCACACGGAAAGGATTCAGCCCGGCGCCAGCACACAGCCAGAGCTCCATGACTGTTGCCTGGTATGACGATTAGATTAGCCCTCGTGGGCAGGGTGGCTCCATCACTGTCTATCCTGCTCAGGAAAGCAAGTCAGCAAGCAACTGAGAGTGGTAAACTTGGACGGGCCCTAATTCCTTTTTAAAAGAAAGTCACTCGCAAGCTTTGAGACCTTAGTGATAATTAGCCAAAATGACCATACCTGAGAACCGTGGCTTTACTACACCTGAATCTTGTACCTGGACACATGGAACCTGCCTATTTCTGGCCTCCTGGATCTTCTGCACAGCCCATAATAGCCACAAGAGGCCAAGCACACAGACCTGCAGCAGGATGGAAGTTTCTACATAGGTTCCAGGAGAAGGGGGCTGGCGGGGCAGCTGGGAGGCCCCCGGCCGCTGGGGTTGCAGCCCAGGGCTGGCTGGGGTAGTCATCAGAGCGGAAGGGGCCCGTAGCTCTAGCCACTTCCATCTGGGCCACTAACTTGGCTTGGGATCTTGGAAAAGTCAGTTTGCTTCTCTGGTGCTGGTTTTATAGATAAAACCAAGTTGTGTATAAAGCCAGGAAGAGAAATATTAATACTCGAGGGCAGGCTAAGGAGAGGACGCGAGAGCAACACACCCACCCCGGCTGCGGCCTGTGTGCGCCCCGTCTGTGCTGCGAGGCTGTGCCTGGGTGATCGCGCTCATGGAAACCTCCCGGTCTGCAGGCGGCGGCGCACCACTCTCCTGTAAGTCACCTGCCTGGGTCACACACCTGCACGCTGGGCAGCCAGAGCTCATCCCGAAAGTCAGGCTTTTCCCCTAACGTGACCTGTGTTCATAACACTGCTGGTGAACAAGGTCATTTCAAGTGGTATCGGAGTGAACACTTTTAATTTGAGAATTCATATTTTTATTCAAATGTACATTAGGAAAAAAACATTTAATGAAAGGGCTACAGATTTTCCATTTTATTAGTTTTATTTAAATGGCAGAAGCATGCAGAGTTATAGAGTTAGGTAAGGAATAGTTGGGGGGCGCCTGCTGGGAGGGTGCTATGGCAGATGCGTGGGGAGCAGACATGAGACCCACCCCCCGCACGGGTTCCTTCCACAGAGGTCCTTGCAGGGCAGCTAGGAGATCCTCGCGCCCTGCTGTCTCCACGTCTCCCACCCTGTGGAAGATGCCCAAGGACCCAACCGACCTGCGAAACGTGAGCATGGCCCGTGTGGGAGAAGGCAGCCCCAGTAAAGCCCCTCGAGGTGGAGGTGAGGGGACAGGGGTGGGTGTGGGCAGGGCTGCTGTGCAGAACAAGCCCCTCGGAGGGACACAGCACCCAGGAACTGGCTAGTGCGGCTACCAACCCCTCACATCTGCCCAGCAGCCTCCACGCCGCGCCCGTTCCACGCAGCCTCATTAATCCCTGCTTCTGCCTTCTCAGGATTATGCAGATGCGGGCGGACATTAGAGAAAATCGCCAGGAAGGGACACAGGCCTCCTGCTAATTGGCAGCTGTGCCCAGGCTCGGGTCTACCTCCTGCCCTCACCGCTACCAAGGGAGAAAGGACCCTGCCTGTCCCCTTATGACGGGACCCACCGTGACACAAGCAGGAGCCATGCTGGCCTCTGAGGACAGCAAGGACTGTGAAGTCACAGCTAACTTAGCTGTCCCAGGCACAGTCTGCAGACAGTGGTGCGGCCTCACCTCAGGCAGTCCTCCCGGCACTCCCGCCATCCCCACCTCAGAGCAAGGCCGGGCTTGGCGAGGCTGAATCTTGGCCAGGTGCCGCGTGGTGGAAGGAGTGAAGGCAGTATTCAAACCCAGACCCAAGAGTCCATGCTCTTGGCAGCTACATGCTGTCGGACAATCTCATGAGGGCATTCGCCACTGACCCCAGCAGGGCGGTGCACCGCAGACTCCACCATGGGTGGGCTCCAGCCTCTCTTGGAGGCCCCTCCCATGACACTGCCAGCCCTGACCTCTGGGAGGCCTGTGGTGCACACACTCCCCACGGCCTTGCTCCTGCAGACTGGCACCAGGCCGTGTCCCAGGGTGGGTGGGACCAGCTGCACATAGATAACGTGGCACATTGGGTGTCCCACTGCTGATGGCGTTTGAGGCTCTACCCTCCAAAGGTGCAAGTCACAGGTTTTGGAATTTCAAGGGGATCATCTCTATGGCCTTGAAAAGTGGTCTCAGAGCAGCGTCCAAGCTACAGGGCTCTCAGCTGTGTCTGGAGGTCATGACACAATTCCTACCCAGGAGCCCCTGGAGGGGACAGGGGTCCCTCCCATTCTCTGGGGTCATTGGATGGAGTCTGCCTGCTCCAGATGAGGTCCCTAACACTGTTAGGAATGGCGCTTCTCAAATGCAGCTGTGCACACAGGTCGCCTGGGATGTGACCCTGCAGGCTTGGTGGGCCTGGGCAGCTGCGTTTCCATCACGCTCCTGGGGAGCCCCCTGCTGCCAGTCCCCGGTCCACACTTTGAGCAGCAAGCTTCAGAGTCACGTCACTTTCTTTTCAACAGTCCCAAGGGGCCAAGTTAGAACCTGACGGATCTCGGTCAGTCTGGAGTGTTCGAACGGGACATTCCCTCTGGGGTGCGGAGGGGGCTCATGGCCAAGGTCAGAGGACGAAGGGGCCGCAGGCAGAGGGGCAGTGAGGGGAGACAGCTCTCCCCAGGAGCAAACACAGCAGGGACGCAGCTGCCTTATCCGCAGAGCAGCCAAGGGGCCCCTCGGACACAAGGCCCATTCACCTCTCTGTTCCGCGAGGTCACCTTCATTCGCTCCCTACCCCAGCCACCCATAAGTTCAAGGCCACCCTCCAGCAGGTGTGGCTGTCTACCTGCCACACACAGGTGGCAGCAGAGGTCACTCTCTGACACTTGCACCCAGGAGCCAGATCCCATCCCCCCATTCCTTGGCAGGCTCCAGGACCCTGGAGCAGTGGCAGAGCAGGCACTGGAGGGAGGGTGTCTGGTTCAGCGTCTCACTCTGTCCCCTTACTAGTAGTTGTGGGAGTCTGACTCTGCCTCAGTTTTCTTAACAGTGAAGTAGAGACAGCACCAGCCTTATGGCGTTGCTGCGGGTTAGACAAGGGACGTACAGGGCATGTCTGGAGCCCAGTGGGCTTGCAGAAGGGCAAAGACACTGACAAGCCGGGACCAGAATCGAGGGCACTGTTCCCTCTGCCATCTCTCCAGGCGGCAACGCAGCTCTCTAGAACCCACTGTCCTAAAGTGAATGTGACGGGCCGTCATTTCCCAGGGGAGGCGCTTCAGGGATGCCAGGGCTGGACCCCCCACCCCCAGTCATCCAACCGCCCTGGGTCCACTACACTAAATCACCGTCCGCAGGCCCCGCCTCCCCCAGCCAGAGGTCAGGGACCTGATGTAACCTGGCCCAGCATCAAAGGCAAAAGCTGTGGTGTCACCTGCCAAAGAGATCCCAGAGGGGCTGATTTTTATGTGCCATATCTTTAAAAAAAAAAAAAAAAAAGCACCAGTCCTAAATTCCAGGCAGTAAACCTCTTCTGATGCTGATCAAGGAAAGAAGGGAAGAGAGGACAGTTTGAGAGTTTGAAACAGCAACGCAGGCAAGCGGAAGAGGAAACCAGCTTTGCAGAGGAAACCAGCTTTGCTGCCCCACGGGGTGTAAGCTTTGTGCTCCCCTGGGTACCGCACCCCAGAAAGAGGTCCCCTTTATCCCTGCAGCCACCTCTGGATGGATCCAAGGCAGCCAGTACGCACGGAGCTGGGGGATTAAAGAAGCTGATCGGAAAGGAAGTTTTCCTGAGCTTCCGTTTCTTCCTCGGCTACTGAGTGTGTCCTTGGGCAGGGGCCGCTCTCGGGCCTCTGTTAAACTTTGCCACCTGGGGCTCCACCTTACAGAGACACAGAAACAGAGCTTTACGCCCCTCAGAAGCGCATTACGAGGCATTATGTGCACTGCATGTTTTGTTTTGACCCAGGCCTCTCGAGGGTCCCAGAGCCACACAAGCTGGGAAACTTGTGTGGGGCTCAAGGGTGGGGCCCAGGCAATGCCTACAGGACAGGGTCGGCTCCCAGACCTAATGGGAGTGGCATGGGCCCTTGGTGCTCAGGCGGGGACCGAAGGCAACCCTCTGACCCATCTGCTCCTGGCTCATGCAGTGAGGGCCAGAGCTTGCTGCTTCTCTGTGCAATCTGCTTCATCAGGAGCCCTAATGATCACCTTGGGACCAAAGGAAACAGTCGCTTTTCAAGGCAAGCCACGGAATTTTAGATCTGGGAGCCAGGAGCATGCCAGGGGCCACCAGTTTCTAAAGGCAGGAAATCTCTCTGTAGCACCCCTGCCAGGGCAGGGCTGGCCCTTCCTGCTCTGGACAGCTCCAGCTGTGGGCCACATCTGCCTCCCAGGGACTTCCCTGGGGCCTCAGCCCTTCTCTAGAGCCAGGTAGAAAAGAATAAAATGGTCCCTGTGCTGCCTTCCCGAGCCCTCCGGCTGCTCCTCTCTGCTCTCTGTGGGCCTCACTGGAGATGGGTGTCATCCATCGACAGCTGCCCAGCTCAGCTTCCTTCTAGGAGGTGGCTGCTGACACTCATCTTCCCCACTTGCCTGTGACTCTCCCGTGGCAGGGGCCCCTCATCTTCGTCCTGGCACACCCCACCCCCATGCTCTACACTCAAAGCATCTCAGATTTGGTGCCTTTCTCCCAGACTCTGGCAGAAGCGGGGAGGGGGGGTCTCCAGTGCACTGGGCTGGGGACGTACTGGCCCCACGGCCCACATAAGTAAGGCGCGTAGATAACATTTCACTCTTCGGGAGGTGAACTCCAGACTGCCTTCCTCATGGGCTGAGACATGGCAGAGAGGGAAAAAAAAATCACAGCCACACACACAGCTTGTCTGACTTAATTCTTTTCCTTTCAATAGCAACCCAGCGCCTCTCAGAATGAGAAAGACAGGGCGGGGCGCTTGGAGCACCAGCTGAACCAACCCAGGCGGGATGAAAATATTTATGCACCAGTGTGGCATTAGCTGCTTTCAGAGACCTCCTTTGAACTGTTAATCAAGCCCAATCTTTCAGAATAATAGCCTGATTATTACCGCCCTGTTTGCATAACAAAGAAGCCCAATAAGACTTATTCTGCTGTGCACAAGGGGGTGTGAAGGATCGACCCTGAGAAAGGAGTCTTAGGAATGCGGTGAGCTGCTCCCGAGTCTGAACCCAGGAATAAAGACAATGCAATTTGCCACCAAGAAAAGCCCAATAGACCAATAAATTACCCGCGTGCAAAGGGATTAGATCAGGTTTCAGTTGCTGTGCAGGAGGGGTGAGGGGAGCCGGGAGAGGGAAAAACCTGCCCTCTCTTAAAGGAGTAAGGCTCATTTTGAACACAAGCTCCAGGGTCAAGCTGTCTTTGTCCAACTCCGTGGCTTGCATAGTAACTGCCTGAATTCATCTACTGAAAGCTCTGGACCCTACTATGTGCCGGGCACCGTGATTAATGTTGTTGCTGGAACAAGCCCTAGCTACTCTTCGTGCCAGAGAGGGTCAGCCATACAAACTTCCTGAATGCAAAGCAAACATGTTTCATCTGAACACGGAACAACAAAGATTTAAGAATGGAAGCAGGAGAGAGTTATCAGGGAAGGCACATTTCGAGGGGGTCTTGAATTTGTCCAGTGACTCAGGGCAAACTTCCAGAAACGGGGGCCTTTAGAACAACTGAGCTTGGCAGGAGGTGACATGCTGGCTGGTCAGAGTGTAGCCAGGAGCGTGGGGCCAGACACGAAAACCGGGAGTGCCAGCTGTGCCTGCTATGTAGCAAATGTGGCTCAGCTTCAAGCCACTGTTCCCTCCCCCACCTCCTTTGGGACCCAGGACATGGCATGTCACTTAGGCTAGGTCTCAGTGTTTGCTGCCCAGGCTAGGTGGGTGGCGAGGACGGGGACACTGTCCTCTGCTCCATGAGGCAGAGACTGCAAACCCCATCTCTTTCGCCACCAGGCTCCCTGTTAGATTCCACCACAAGGGGGCACTAGACGGAGAAGGGCAGGCTGGAGGCTGGAGGTTAACCTGCCCAGGGCTGCTTCGCCCACCGCTGCTCAGCAACGGCCCTTCTCCCTGGCAGCCTCCAGCATCTCCGCACAGCGTGCTGCTCCGAAGTACCAAGACCAGCCAGGCTGCGACCCTCCTCAGAGACCAGGGGCCCCTACAGAGGGGGGTCCCTCCTCCAAGCTGGTCTTCTTTTTGTCCCATTTGGCCGCAGGGGTGGCAGCTGCTTCCTGCAACTCCCCGTGTGCCTCAGTGGTCCCTCATTGCCCTTTCAGCCTTCCCACGTCCATCTAACGATTCCCAATACCAAGTCCCCTCCGTGGAAACTCCCCGGTGGGTTTTGTTTTCCGGACTGGACCCTGATGGATATGCGAGCCTACGTTCAGCCTTTATGCAGTGGATCGTGGGGAGCCCCTGAACGATTTCCAGTAAGTATCCAGGGCATGATCAGGACACTCGCTATTTTAGGAAGCGGTGTAACTGAAGAGGTGGTGGCCGCATTTGGGACAGAGGAGGTAGAGGGAGGGGAGGAGAGTGACTTAAAAGGGAAATCACTGCCAGCCCCTGTGGAGATGCCAACCTTGAAGCCTGAGACCTCCCATGTCCCCGTCCTCACCACCCACCTAGCCTGGGCAGCACACGCTGAGACCTAGCCTAAGTGACATGCCATGTCCCGGGTCCCAAAGGAGGTGGGGGAGGGAACACTAAGCCAGGGGGTCCAACTAGCTCAGCCCAGGGTGAGACCCACGCTGCAGCCACTCTTATTGCACTGTCCTTAGCACTGATTTTGGCAAACTCTGGCCCGGGAAATATTCTGGAGTCCCCTTGAGTTGAGAGGTGCCTGAGGCTGCCTGTTTGTGTCACTCCTGTAGGAATTTCACTCGATCATCCTGGCATAAACATCCAGGTGCCTGGCATCAGATACCAAAAGGAACACACCCAGGTAAGTGGCTGGATTTTCCGCCAGGTGCAGCAGACCCTGCCTTACTTAACCTACAAGCAGCCAGAATGTATCACCCTTCCAAAGAAGCGTTTCTCCCCCAGCCCAGCCTAAAGATGTCCCAGGGAACTGACCTAACCAGTGACTCCAATGTGTCTTGAATCCACTGGGAATTTTCTAGGAGGCTTCTTCCAGGAACTGGCCTACAGAAGAGAGAGCAAGGCAAGGAGCAGCTTCTCGGGGAACCTCAGCTGACCCAGGAGTAGGCTGGGGAGCTGGGGTCGTGGAGGGTTAACTCCCGGCTGAGCGAGCGTGGGCAGAGGTGGCTGAATGCCACTCACGGAGCCGAGGCAGGAGGCACTGCCCCACTCACACCCAGCCAGGGCTGCTCCGCCTGAGCCTCCACACATGCCAAGTCGCTGCAAGAAACCACACTGAGTGCCAAGGAAAAGGGCACACCTCAGCTTTCCAAACTGCCCGCCCCCAGCTCCCTCTGGGGCCCTGCACAGCCGGATCACGGGCAAGCAGGATGGCTTGAGTACACGTGTTCATCCCCAGGCCCGAGGTCACAGCAGCGTGTCTGTCAGGGGGCCGAGAGTTTCTCTGGGGCAGAGGGGCCCAGGGCAGGCCAGGGCCGGGCTGGGCACGGGATTCCAAGCCAGCACCCTCCTGTCTCAGGGCAGAAAACTAAGCTACTCTGAACGGTGGCTACATAACTTTTCAGATGTAAACGAAACTTGCAAGTGAGTAATCTGGTCTCCCTGCTTTGAGGCCTAACCCCCTTTCCTGAGTCTAGGGCTGGCTGGAGAGATCATTTTCCATCTTGGCCCTGTCCTGGGCTCATCTGCTTAGCCATGGGTCGAAATGTGTTTGAAGTGGCTTTTCTCCCTCACTGCCATCCACAGGCAGGCCCTCCTCCCCCACCTTCCTCCTGCAGGGGAAGGGCCAATGCACGCCAGCTGGGTACATGCCCGGCTGGCACACACACGTGTGAGTCTGTGTTCACAGGGCATTCCTTAGCACGGGGAGTAATAATGGGCTCCTTTCTGCAGGGAACTGGGGGCAGAGGCATCACCCAGTGGGCATCTGGGTATTCTGACTGCTTTGGCAAAATGGTGCACAAAATGAATAAATAAGCAAAACCCAATGGATATAAATCTGACTTGGGACAATCTGCACAATGCCAGGCCTGCCAACTTGTCTTCCTGACCTGTGACTGGGTGGCATCTTCCTTTCTGGAATGCTAAGCTAGGGATGAACAGGGAGCAGAGAGGGCCTTTCAGAGGAGGCAAAAGTGCTAGATCCAAGGAAGATGTGCTCACCTTCATTCCGCTACGCTACCCAATCTTGTCCCCTCCCCCAAAGCCTTATATGCTACACAGCACGAAGTCTAATATACTGCCCACATAGCAAATTTAATGATTGTGTTTATCCAAAAGCTGGTATATGGAACAAGGGCAGGAGTGTGTGTTCTACTTCTGGCTCTGCCATGTAACTAGCCGTGTGTGTCTTGTCAGGAAATCTCTCTATCCCTCTGAAGGACATACTTAAAACATTTAGCAGAGTGCCTGGTACACTGTGGCCACTCAAACAATAGAAGAACTTTAAAAATTATTATTCTCCTCCAATTAATCGTACTTTGGAGAGAACAATATAAAGGTATTTTGAAGGATGTCTGTGAAATGTTCACTGATGATGGCTGTCTATGGGAGATTGGACTTTGGGTTATTTTTATTTTCTTATCCTTTTTGGCCTTCAGATTTAAAAATGAGTATTGTATTTATAACCAGACAAAATTATTTTGGAAAAAAACTTGAGTACCTGGAAAAAACCCCCCAAATCCCTGTGATCTTTGTCCATTGAGCAAAAACCAAAACAAACAGAAACACAAAACCCCCAAAGGCCCTAATTTCCCAGGACTATATGGGGTGTGCTCGGGGTGGATGGAGAAGAGAGGGGTATGCAGAAGCAGAAAATGGGGTTCTTCCTTTTACAGAAAGAACTGGTAATTTGCAAGAGGACAAAAACCCCAAGACCCATGAGACAACGAGGCCAAGAGGAAGCTCAGTGGTCAGCAGCCAAAGTGACAGGTGCCCAGGGCACTGGAGTCTGCACCAGACCCTAGCAGAAGGCCCTGAGCTCGGGGTGGTGGGCATCCCATTCCAAACTGGGTGGTGCCTTGAGCAAGGTGTGGCGGATGGTATATGGGGAGGCAAAGGGTGACCCAGGGCTTGGGGACGTGCCGGAAGCTGCAGAAATGAGGCTTAGGAAGAGTGTGGGGCCAGGAGTCAGTGGTTCTCTCTTCTTGATACTCCAAAGGGACCACAACAAGCTCTGAGATCCTGAGCAGGAGTTTTAGAGTGACCCATTTAGCAGCATGGAGGGCAGGCAGGGAGGCAGGTCCTAGGGCTGTCAGCTGCTACAACAGTGACAAAGTGGCAGTGGGAACAGGCAGGACAGGGCGGAGGAAGGAGTCCAGGTGATTGGACAGCATGGAGAGACCCACTTTACACACAAGACTGTGGTGTCCCCAACAGACTCAGGCAAGGTGTGAGTCCAGGGGACAGGTGGGGATGAAACGAGGGTGACCAATCATGCTGGTGTGCCCAGGACTGAAGGTGCTTCTCAGGACAGGAGGCTTTCAGTTTTTAAAACTAGGAAGAGCTGGGCAGACTAGAATAAGTTGGTCACCCTATAAGAAATATTGCCTTCAATTTTAGACAGGTTGAATTTTAGCCAAGCAGCAAAATAGCATGGCACTAACTGCTACTCAATGAAAACCTAAAGTGGGTGCTCTGTCCAGTTCTAGGCCTTGAACATGTCACCCAAGACAGAATCTTTAGCAGGAACCACATTTCCTGCAGCATGTAACTGGTCCCCACTCCACCCTTTTACCTGCACAGGTCCCGAGGCCCCTCTTCCCCATCTCATAGAGCAGCCCTATCTGTGCCCATGGGTCACCTCTCCCCGGCTCGTCTCCTCTGTGCACTGGGTAACTACTAGCAATTTCTCCAAACTTGCAGAGGTTTCTCCTCTTCACACCAGAAGACCAGAGATCTTTCTCTTACTCCCAATTCACCTCCCAGGCCTCAGGGGCTAACTATCCACGGGGTTTCACATGTGCGCTCTCCCTGGGAGCCAAGGCTCTGCCCCACTGACCCCGTCACACACCAGCTGCTAGCCGGCTCTGTGGCCATCTGGTTCTTGTAATTTGACATCATTTCATTCTTTCTGCTATGGACTGAATGTTTGTATCCTCCCTCCTCCCAAATTCGTATGTTGAGACCTAACCCCCAATGTAATGGCATTAAGAGGGGGGGCTTCTAGGAGGTAATTAGGTCCTAAAGGTGGAGACTTCATGAATGGGATTAGTGACCTTACAAAGGCGACCCCAAAGAGTCTCCCCAGCCCTTTTGCGCCATGAGCACAGAGGAAGAAGGCACCATCTATGAACCACAAAGTAGGTCCTCACCAGACATTGAATCTGCCAGTACCTTAACCTTGAACTTTCCAGCCTCCAGAACTGTGAGCAATAAACTGTTGCTTATCAGCCACCCACCTATGGTATCTTGTTATAGCAGCGCAAAAGGACCCAGACACTTTCCTTTGTGACATAAAGTCCTAGTGGGACAGCAATGATGTGGTAAGCAGGCTGACTTGCTCACACATGTTTGAATAGCAGCTCTGATGGAAATATTCTCATTTCTATAGTGACACAGATGTGCCTGGACACTGCAGAAGGCCTTGGTCTCCCCAAGCCTCAGTTTCACACTGAGAGCTAACATTTCCCAAACAGCTTATAGTTTACAAGTAGGAGGGAAAGAAAGAAGGAATAAAGTGTAATAGCTCTTGGAATAGTTGTCCTCAACTTGAGCATGCATCAGAATCCCCTGGATGGCCCCAGTAGAACACGGACTGCAAGGCCCTAGCCCCAGAGTCTCTGCTTCAATAGGTCTGAGGTGGGCCCAGAACTTGCATTTCTGACAAGTCCCCAGGCGAGGCCAATGCTGCTGGTCTAGGACCACACGTTGAGAAACACGGTGCTAGAGTCTAGGATCCATACGTCGTGAGCAGGAAGCACGTCGACACGTCCAAATCATATGCCCAAAACATACGCCCTTGACTGCTCTTAGAAATCTGTTTGAATAAGTCACAACGGCTTCAAAGTTTAAAAAGTATGTATTAACTGTGATTTGAAAAGGATGCTATTTGTGGAATGCTCTTCTGAGAAGCCTTTTCTGGCCTCCCCTTCCTAGGTAGATGTGGCCACTGTCTGCCTGTTCTCTGTTCCCATGGCATCACCCAAGCAGACACCCTTCCAGCCCATGTGACAGTACAGAAGCTCTTTCTTGTTGCCAGGCTGTGGTCTTTCTGAGTGCCTTGGTCAGGGGGCCCCAAAAGTTGTCACTGAGTCAAGAACACAGTACGCTGGCCATCCGCATCGAGTAAGTAAATGCAAACACTCCCGAAACACACAAACACTCTCAGTGCAGCAGAGGTGAAGGCATCTCTCTCCACATAACTACGTCCAGTTCAATTTGCACTCCTACGGGCTCACTCCTGGCAGCCATTCAAGCTGGCTAGCCCTGAACAAACTTAGGCTTTCACGCGGCTGCTCAGCCAGTTTCCACCTGTCTCCAGCACAAGAGGCCGAGGTACATGGGGCGCCGAGTGTGTCTGGGGACCTTGCACTTGTCAGGGCTTTCTTTATCTCTCTAACTCCCACCCTGCTCTGCACCAGACCTGCAGGTTTGCTGACTTCATTCCAAAGCAGCCCCTTTCCTGGGCCAAAGCATCAAAGAATGTGACAGTCTGTCTCTTTGTCACAGAAAGCACCCAATTTCATTCTTTCAGAAACTGTCTTGAGTGCACAAGTTTCAGAGACCCCAGGATATTCCGTCTTGGGATACGGAAGCTCAGTTGTCAGTAAGGTGGGCAATTTTGACTAAATGCAGCTGTCAAGGGCTCGAATAAGAAGAAACATTAGCCAGTTGGCATGACAGTTCAGCAGCTATCTGTTTTACCTGCCAGGTTTTAGTTACCTGCCTTAAGCCAATAAGAAATGGGCTTCTTGGAAACCAAAGTGATGGAATTTGGGCTGTGAATTATATAACCCACCAGCGTTCCTCTGACTATGTTGGGATACTTTAAAATAAATTTTTTAAAACAGAGATATGAATAGAGAAACAACAAAACCACCACCCCCCAGCCCTTGCAAGCCCTGCCTGAGACCTGCCAGCCCTTCCTTTCCTCTCTATGCCAAAAAGTTAACAAGTGCTGCAGCTTTAAGAGCAAGAAGGTGTTGTTTTAAGGGCCTCTAAGTCCCCCTTCTCAATTTCAGCTTTGAGCTGAGATCACATCCCCCACAGCAGCCAAGGGACAAAAGCCATTTATCAACCCATCTGATAAAACTTCCAATGGGCTGGATCTTTATCTAGATCAAACCGAGATGAACACAAATTGCAAACTCCTGCTCTTCCGAAAGCGGGACTTCTTTTTAAAGAAGAGGCTGATTTTTATTATTTTTTTAATTCTTGGGAGAGAACCAAATCAGCCTTTCAGCCAGACTCTTTATTTAGTAGGTGGAGAAACTGCCTTTTAAAAGGAATGGGGGTGGGGAGAGGACACCCTGCTGCTTGACCCCTGTGGAGGTTTTGATACTCCAGGTCGAGGGTGCCCTGCGGCTGAGTGCTTTCTGGGGACACTCAACCCCCGTGTCCCCTCTTCTTGTCCGCCCCACCCCCCACTCCAACCTTTTCCTTGGCTCAGCCTCTCAGTGGAATCCAGGGATCTAGAGCAGGTTGCGGCCCTCTCGGACTCTCCCAGGGGGCGCAGCTGCTGAAAGAGCCAGACGCACACTCTGCAAGCACTCAGCCAAGTGGGTGCTGGGGGGCCCCGAGCTGGTCTGGGACGAGAGGGTAAACTGATCCCTTGCTCCCCACAGTTCGCAGTCTGCGTGATCCGCCTACTAGGAGCCCCAATTCGCAGCCAGGCCAAGCCGGACCTGCCCAGTTTTGCCAGTTCCTTGAAACCCAGTTGGCTGAAGAGCAAAACAAAACAACCCAATCCAAGTCTAACTCAAGTCCTGTCTTGCAAAGCTCAGCCATGCGCGGGGGCTGCAGATCCGCGCCCGGCGGCGGTGCAAAACTAGCTCTTAATTTTGCAAAAAGACACCTCTGAACCCCGCAACACAATGGAAATGGCTGGGAGATCCTGCCTTGGATGGGGAGACCGTTTGGCCCATGACGCTGTGTTTATCTACATTTTTTTGCAAGAGAAAAATGGGTATAATGGGTTTCACTGGCGTTTCCAGGCTGTGAGCAGCATATGGCAAAAATGAAATAAAGTTTTACGAAACATTATAAAGAAAACAGGCCTGGGATTTAAGTTTCGTGCCTACCCCCTCCCCCCGAAAGGAAAAAAAAGTAAAGAAACTGGAGCGTTTGGGAAGGAACAAATGCTTCTCTGTGGAGTTGGTCTCCCTTCCCCCAACAAAAACAAGAGGTCCGGGCTCGGAGGAATTTGAAAGCAGCAATCTGCCAAAAACATTGTGAAAAACTATGGGGGATTCATTGGAAACAGATGGGCTTTTTCAGCTTTAATTCTGAAATTCTCTCCCTCTCTGACACAAGGAAAACAAACAGGGGGCGACGCAGAATGTTATCAAACAGCAACACGAGCTCATGTGAGCCGGCTCCGTGGGTTTCCCCGCGTGGACAAGCGCGTGGGGCAGGACGACGTCTCCGGGGCCAGGGCGGCCGGGGACTCCGCTAGGACCTCAGGGGCGCCCCTGGCTCCACCCCTGGGCACCGGGCAGGTCTGCAAACTGGCGGGCAAGGAGCTGAAGAAGTGCCCCCCAACACCGAGTGCGTGCCTCCCTTTCTCCCCCTCCTCGGAGCCCTTAGGAGGCATGTCCCCAACACCCCGGCCCCTGGCGACCTCCCCGCCCGGCTCCTTCTCTTTGCAGCTCGGGCTGAGTCCCCCCTCTGGGTCCCCACGGGCATCCAAAGTGCCTTCGGTGGGGTGCGGGAGAAACAAAGGCCCGTGGAAATGGGAGGTGGGGGCCGGAGAGGGGGAGGTAGAGAACTTGAGCCCCGACTCACTCGCGGACTCGTGGCCCAGTGTGGCCGGGAGGCCCGGGAACCCGGCCCGCGCCCGGCCGGCGGCCCCCAGCCCAGGAGGCAGTGTCTTACCTGCGGGGAAGCTGCACAGAAGGAAGGCGAGGGTCGGCCAGAATCCCAGGGCTGAACGTCCTGCCCCTCTCCCCATACCCATCCATCCAGCTCGGCCTGATACCACTAGCCTCTCCCTGGAAGAAGAGTTTAGAAGAAAAGAGAAAATAAATCACGCTGCGGAGAAAGGGTAGCCTCGCTCCGCCGGCGGGAGCAGCGAGCCGGGAGGCTCGGTCCACCTCGGCCGCGGGCGCCCGGCGCTCCCCCTCCCGCCCGCGCCGCGCCCCGCCCCGCCATCCATCACCCGGCTCCCCGCCAATGTCGAGGCGCCCCGCGCCCCCGCCGCCGCGCGCCCCGCCCCTGGCGCTCGGGTTTCAGCTTCGCGCGCGGGCGGGGGCTCGGGGGGAGGCGGCCGGGCGGGGACCGAGGCGGCCCGGCTGCGGCGCTTGCAGCTAGGACCTCGGGAACCCGTGGCCCGGGAGCGGAGGGTGCGCCCCAGCTTCCCCGGAAAAAAGGCCCCGCACCCCTGGGGCGGCCAAGACCCGCAGGGCACACGGGCGGCGGCGCGCCCCCTCAGTCCTCTCCACGCACGTCCAATCCAAGTAGAAACTGTTTGGAGACGAGCCCCTGCCCTCCTTTCCAACCAGCCGTCCCCAAGTCGCCACCGACACCCCCTGGCTCGTTTTTCTCACTCATATGTAACCCCAGTGCAGGAGGCTGAAAAATCTGCTTCCAAGTTGTCCGGGTCTGGGCAGGATGGCCCTCTGGATCCCAGCTACCTCGCACCTCGAGGTTCCTGCCCGCCCATCCCGACTGGGCTCCAGTCGCCTCTCCCAGGTCCTCCAAGCACGTCACTGCTTCCAAAGGACTTGCTAGGGCTGTGCCCCGAGTCAGGCCCTGACCCTGCCACCGGGGACACAGCTGCCACTCCGGAGACGTGGCTACGGCGGTCCCAGGTCCCTCTCGGCCATTTGGCGCTGTCCGCAAGACCCCCAGTGTCGCTCTTAGGAAGGCTTTAGGGTGGTGATGTTTCTTAACTAGGCCGCTTATATTTTCCAGGAGAAAACGTCTCTTCCCCAAGGTTCCCTAGGCCCTGCAGCTCTTCCGCTGCTGTGATATTTCAGGGACTGGCAACTTCCCCTGAGAAACATCTTTTGGATGAAACACAAATAGGCCAGAGCAAGTGTTTTTAGTCCAACCAATTTCTCCCCCCGCCCCGCACCCCTTATTCCCAAGCCTGCCCATCTGGTTCTTTGGGGAAAAAAATTCTGGGTTTTTATCCAATTTAATGTTTCTCTTGAGCACTATGGTAGTCCACACTTGCTGCAGGCCACACAGGCTGCAGGGCTGCACCCGCATTTAGGACTGTGCCTGCCAGCAGTGGAGGGCAGTGAGGGGCAAGCCTTGAGGAAAGAGAGGGAGGCTCCAAGTCTGTGAGGACACCACCCGGGGAAGCAAGCCTTCTGAATCCTGCGTCCACAAAACAGGTAAGAAAGGGGACCAATGCTTCTGCCTGCCGTGCTATAGCAGGAAGCTGCTGTTTCCTTAGGTCAAAGTGCCATGGATTCAACTGTTCTTCAGAGTTGGGGTGCCGTCGTATTTACCTCCAATATTCAGGTCTCAGATCAACAGGCTCTGTCTCATCATTGTCCCCTGAAACCGAGGTTCATTTTAGGTACTGATTTGCAAAATGCTATAGTGAAAACCTACCATCTCAAAATCTAGGTCTCAAGTGGTTTTCCTTTCAACCTTGGCCACTCCTTGGGCCTGACCTGACCCCGTCACCTGCAGAATCACAGGACGACAGCCCATTCCAGTAGCTGCCCCGCACACGCTGAGCAGGCACGGAGCCAGACTGCAGGGGCACCCAGTGGCCTTTTCACCCTTGAGAGCCACCAATTAACACCATTTGCTGGATTCTGCCTTTCACCAGCTAGCTCTAGTTCTCTTGCTAATGAGAGAGACGGGATCATTAGCATTCCGAGCTGCCTGGACAGTAATGAACCACCATCAGGGCTGCAGCATCTGCTGGTCAGACACCAGGGCTCAGGATCCAGCAGAGAAGTGCAGCCTGCAGAAGACCCGAGAGCAGGCTCTTCCCTCGCCCAAGAGTGGACCTTGGCAGCAGGACTTTCAACCTCTACATATAAGTGTTTTCATCTGTAAGGGACAGGCTGATAATACTGTCACCCTAAGACTGCAGTGGAATACAATTTGGAAGAGACATTGGGCCACGGGAGGTCCCCAGAGTCCTGGTAGGGGACTGGCTGCCATTTGGGAGGAGACCCAAGTCTTAAGGCATGAGCAAGTAATTTGGGAAGGGGATGCAAAGGGCTTTTTGTCATGAGGAGAAATGTGTGACATCCTCAAAGCGGGGATTTGGTCACCACACAGTTTAGACTGTCATGAGAAATCTAGCCCCAACAGAGCAGTATGGCATTGTGCTGACCTTGAGGAATCTGTCTACACTGGCCAGACCTACCAACTTCTTAACTTCTCAACTCTCTGCAGGAGCCAGAAATTCTTGAAATGTTGGGTTTTAGAACTCACCACTCTTACTAGCCATAGAAACTCACTTAACTCAAAGTGTAGGTGACTTCAAACAAATAGCCCCATAGAGTCTGACCACTTACATTCTCTGTGTTACCTTGCAGCCCAGGCCTTGGAACAGAGACCTTCTCCTGCATAGCCCCTGCTCCTTTCCTCTGCCCTGGCTGTGGGGGCCCCACTGCTGATGCCCCACCCCTGCCACCTTCTCTTCCTCTCCACTGTTTGGTGGCTGTTTGGTGGAGGATTAGGGGGTTCTGAAAGGAAGGGCTCTGAAGAAGGCAGAAGCCCTCCCAGGGGCAGTGGTGGTCAAGGACTCTAACTTTTCCTGCTTCTGGGTAAGAACAGAATGTTCCCAAATCTAGGGCCTGAGTCATCAGTTAATAAATATACCATTCGGGATGCACTGCATGCTAGTCCTTGGGGGATAAAGAAATAAATAAGACAGCCTCCGTTTCTGAATTGCTGGTAGAAACAGATAACAGAAAAAGATGAGTGATGAAGGATCTTTACTGAAAGGGTAGTGTGTCTTTTGAAATAATGGCTAATATTTTGATATGCTCTCATATCATGTCAGGTGCTGGCTAAGTACCTTTCTAGACACTGTCAGCTAAGGTAGATTCCATTATCATCCTCATTTTGCAGATGAGGAAACCGAGGCTGAGGGAGCAGAAGTACTCACCCAATAACTGGCTCAAAAATGCAGAGCTGAGCACTGCAAACCTCATGCTTGGCGTGCTGTGTGTGCCACTCATTCCAATGACGGCGAGCAAGTCCCCACCGGGCTCAAAGTCAAGGCAAGACAGATGACTTAACAATCACTTTCAATAAAGCATAACACAGACTCTGTCAGGGGAGACACAGAACATAGGTGCCAGGGGCCTCCAGCCCAGCCTGGGGTGCAGGGAGGGGAGGGCTGTCGTCCCTGTGCGGGAGTGTGCTGTGTGCTGGGGAAGATGGTGATCAAGGAGGGAGGACCAGGGAGAGAACTCCAGGTAGAAGGAGCACTGAGTACAGCAAGTGCAAGGTGTGGCTTGCCTGAGGATCTGCAAACTCTGGAGTACGGCTCTAGGAGAAAGAGGCGAAGCTGCAGAAACAGAGCAAGAGCTGGAGAAAGCCTGTGAAGCTCCTGGGAGCCCTATCCAAGGCCTCGAGAGGTGGTGGGTGGGGCTATTCTTTTGGGAGACCAGTGTGGGGATTTAAAAATAATACAGATGTCTAGGCCCCTTCCAAAACAGCTGAATCTGAAACTCTGGGGGGCAGAACCTGGGCATCAGCATTTTAAGGTGCTCTCCTAATGTGTAGGGGAATAGCTGGGTTTCTAAGTTCCATCAATCTCAGGCCCATGCCTTCCTCCCTCCTGGGAGGTGCATAGAAGATCAAGTCAATCAGTTTATGCCCCTTGGGCTTAAAGTCAAAGCAAGACAGATAACAATCACTTTCAATAAAACAGTGATTGGCATGTGATCCAAGCTAGACCAATCAGAATCTTTCCTGAGACTGTTGCTATAGGGGAAGCCCAAGTTCTGGTCTCTGACTCCAACGTAGGACAGGTTTAGGGGTAGCAATCTAGTGGGAAGTGTTTATGAGTGTTGGGGGTTGAGGCTGCACTTGCGGAGCTGTCATACTCTTTTCACTTAAGTTGTATTTTATCTGGCGAGCTTTCCAGGGAGTGATGGGGATTTTCAGGGCTAACCCTCTTCAAGCCACTCTTCAGCACTGGACTCTCCCTATGGCTCTTCCTGAGCACCTGTGAGCTACACTAGTACTTGTTCCAGCTATGGGAGCCCACAAAGTTCCTTATTTTGCTGAAACCAGTTTGATTTAGATTTCTGTCACTTGTCCTAACAGAACCCTGTCTAATATGGAGGAAGCTAATGATCCAACACTGGTCCTGGGGATTTTTGCCAATGCTGGAAGTGTAGGGATATGCAGCCAATGGCTCTCAATCCATCATTTGTTTATTGGCCAAGAGTTTGGCAAAAGTTCTTGACCATCCTCCCGTGCTCCTACCCACTGAAAAATGTTTGCCTAGACCACGTTTTGAGGAACTAACAATTTACAACTCAAGAGTGGGAATCAATCCTTATTTTTAATTTATCTCTCAAATTCCTCCTTCAAACTTCAAGGGCTACCCTGGGGTCTGGTCATCTCAGATTTGATGAACCAGTCCCTGTTCCCTCTTTCCACAACCTTCAAAGTTTTATGGACTTTGATCATATCACTTTTCTGGCTTCATCTTTCCGCACTCGGGCCTTTAAGGAACAAAGGAGCACAGCCTCTCGGGAAACGCCCTGGGAGACTATGTTGCTCACCCTTAAACAGTTGTGAGATATTTTTCTCAAGGGGAAGGTAATAAAATGGCCCGGTTTGGGTATATCCCAGGTGGAATATTGTTTTCAGCTTGGTTCCCAGTACCATTTCTGGTAGCATTTTAGCATTTTCTGAACACTTGGTCCTGAGTGGCCTTTAGTAAACAAATGTCTTGCAAAGACCCCTCCAGGATCCCCTTGTGTGGCTATAAACAGACTGGACAGAGTCCCTTTTCCTGTAATTTGGATTATGTTCTCATAAATGCATTAACTAAGACTTGTGCCTGCAAAAGCTTAATATGCATTTTCTTGCTCACTCATAAGCTCATCCTGCAGTTAATCACCATTTGTTTGCCATCTCTGCAGAGCCTTCATTTCATCCCAAGGCCTGGAACCATCTGAGCTTCCTCTCCTTCAGATAATCCATGTAAATGTAAACGAAGTCTGGGCATACCCACAATCCTGGGGGATCCCCACTGTTAATAATTCTTCATCCAGAAAAGTACCTGTTTATCCTATTTTTTGTTTCCTGTCTGTGTATAATTCCGGTCCTCGGTGGCGATTCCTCCCATGTGCTGGAGCGACTTACTGTTGTAAATGACCTTCGGGGTGAAACTTCATCAGCAGGAATTTTGAAAGTCTAAACATAATTCATCCCTGGGTTTCTCCCTCGTCTCCAGGCCCCTATCTCCCTCCTCGAAGAATGCTAATAGATTGGTCTGGTTTCATGTTCTCTTTTCAGAAAGTATGTTGCGCTTCATCCAGCTAATTGGGACTTTAAAGCATGCTTAATGATAGTACTTTTTAGTGTATATTCCACCAAAGCAGCTATTAAAAATGACCCTTCCTAGGTGGGTGGGCCCCTTCTGTGGGTGGGAGACACAGTGTGTGCACCCGTGGACACAGGCACCGTGCAGAAGGACAGCTGGACATTCTAGCCACCAGAACGACACTGCCATCCTTAATTTTCCGGGGCTCCCTTTCTCTCTATGTGTACACGCTATTTCATTTGCATTGGTGCACCCGCCCTCCCCACGAGGGATGCTGCTTCTTAGTAATTAAAACATATACATATTATTCCCCTATTTTGATAGTTGTTTTTGTTTTAAACCCACACATTTTCCTGACAGTCAAATAGCTCTCTTTAGATATGGAATAAGTATCTCACTGCCTACTTGAATTCTTTCATATGGATTTAAAACACATTAGCAGATTTTAGTTGGTCCTAGACATGTCTTTAAATGTGTTATCAGATTTGTAACATTTTCATTCCCTCACTAGGCAAATCCTTTTTATTTCTTAATTGTTTTTCTGTTTTGCTCATTTAACAAGTAGTGAGCACTGGGCTCTGGGACAGGCTCTGAGCTGGGTTTTGGGGGGTTCTGAGATGAGCAGCAGATAGTCCTGGCCGGCTCTGGGCAGCCCGGTGAAGGAGTCAGATGTGAGGACAAAAAATTTCAGCACAGTGTGATGAGTCCTATGACAAGGGTGTTTATGTGGCATCTCAGGAGCCCCAAGATTACTTCCCCTGCCCTTACCGCAAATTAACAGGGGCCTTTACAAAGCTTCTGTGGCTTCTGGAGATGGGTGGTGTTAGGGGCAGGTGCAGGTTGGTGGCACTAACCACAGGAACAGAGGAGGGGGGCAAAAATAAGGCAGCCAATGAGCATTTAGAACCTAACCCGCAACAGCAGGAACTTATGGTTAGGGACTGTTCTCGACCAGGAGCACGTGCAGAAACTAGGAGCTCATGTCCAAACGTAACCTTTTCCCCATTAACATACATTAATATAGTAAGAATCACACCCATCAGCGCCATGACAGTTTACAATCATCATGCAACCCCTGGAAGTTACCCTATAAGGGTAAAATTGGGGAGGGCCCTTGGCTTTAAGAGTTCTCCACCCTTTTCCCAAGAAAGTAATGAATATTCCACCCACCATTTAGCATATCATATTGTGTAGACATAAAAGTAGAAGTGTGGTAAAACCCCGGAGTTTTCTCCCCTCAGGGAGACAGACGGTATCCCCGCAGGAAATGTACTTTCACTTTCTAGTCCATGCTGAAAAGCCTGCAATAAAAGCTGCTTGTGTGAGTTGCTGTGTCTGTCGTGACTCCATGGCATGGCCCAGCTTGTGATTCTTCCAAGCCAGGAGCCAAAGAACCGGGGCAACACCTCTCAAAAAAATCAGCCCTGACGCTTGGTCTCTGTAGGTAACTTCTTTAGCAAATAGGACCAGTGACAGCAAAGTGTGACGTCACTAGTACCAGGTGTGCAGTTTGGTTTGGTGATGTCTCCATCACTCACAGAGCTTTTCTCCTTTAGCATCAGCCTCACACTGTTGGAAACAACCTCTGTCAAGATTTTACCTCTTGGACAGTCTACATCAGACTGCCCACGGGTTAACGTTCATGCGCGTGAGTCCACTTTCAGCAACAGTCTGGGAGCTTTCAGGGCCAGGTGGACCAGCCCAGCCTGGGACATCTGGATGGCGTGTCCCCCTTGGGACCTTCCAAAGCACATCCCTGCTGATAGGCATGGATGTATTTGCTGTGCTGGGGAGACATAAAAGGGATTTCTAAGAAAAGAAAATGCTGGGAGAACAAATTTTCTGGGCTTTCAGTTTCCTTACATCTAACATTAGAATTATTTTATAAAAATTGAAACAGTAATATATGCACATGTCAAAAAAATCCATTTCCTATTAAATAAATCAGGTGACTGTCCCTGGAGGCAATAACTATTAACAGTCTCATGTGCATCTTTCCAGATGTTTCTATGTGCCTATTAAGCACATATACAATCAATCTTATCTGTCTGTTTAATCTATTGATAATTTTACCAAAAACTATTAGCAACCTTCTGACTGCTCCATTCCCAGTGGGTATTTCCTGCTTTATTTTCTCTCTTAGTGAAATAGTTCTAGGAGCCCCTCCAACGTGGCAGGAGCTAAGTAGTCAGAGAAGAGCTGAGTTCACCAACCCAAAGGGGATGTAGACATGCATATACAGACAGACTGAAAAATAAAACAGTCCATGTTGGGGATGCCAAGTGTCTTTAAACAGTGACATCCTCTCCTCTTCTTGGACTTCCATTCCCACTTTAAAGATGCATACTGTGCCCTCTCATTCGGAAATCAGGCAACTCACATTTACCGGAACTTATATACTGCAGAAGGTGAGTAACCTGCTTGAGGTCACCCAGCTGGCTTGGTGACAGGGTGGGGTGCAGGCAGGTCTGGGTGACTCCTGGCTGCCATGCCACCTCTGATGAGCTCATGGCTCCTTCTCAGCCACGGAGTTTTCAGTTTTCTCTCCATCAACCCTACCCTACCCTTTTGTGTTCCCTTGCTCTCTGTTCCCAGCCTCGGTGCAGGCTGGGTGGGAGCCCTCCCGGTGATCTGCCAGCAGTTTCTGGGACATTTTCCATGGTATTTGGATTCCTGCCCCTCCTTCTGTCTTTTCACACCTGTCCTTCTTGACTTCCAAGATTCTCAGAAAGCTCCTGGAGCTGCCATGTTTGTTTTCCCACAACTTCTCCCATTTCTTCCTACTGGGCTCATAGCTGGTGTATAACTGGAGCTTCATAACAGAAGTCTCTCCCCCACTTTCCTCTTCAAACTCTTGTTTGAGACTGTGATCACACCTACTATCTGGTCTACAGGCTTGCAGATTCTTCTGCCTACAACGCCCAGTCCAAAAGCAACAGCATTTATGAACTGCTTAATTGTCAGTGTTGAGATGGAGACTTTCAAGACACCGTAGTGGATATGGCGAAAGAGAGAGCCGTGTGGCTGGAGTACATCCTCCCCTCCAGCTGTGTGGCCCGACCACGTCTCATCTCATCTCTAGCCCCTCAGCTTCTCAATCTGCAGAATCATGGCCTGGCTGCCTTGCGGGGTCTGAGCTCCAGAGCCCCCTGTTTTTAAGGATCAGTGAACTGCTGGCTTTGTAACTCACTGGCCTTGCCCACACCTGACCCAGAGGAACCTCATCTGTAACTATTCTACATTCCCCACGTGAAAATATTGCTGAGCAAGTAGAAAACGTTATTCGAAGAGTGACATATTTATTTAGTGTCAGCATGAAATTCTTCAGTAGTAATTCCCCAAAATACTATGGTATACCTGAAACCACACCTTAGAGACATTTGGGAACCCCCTGTAGTTTTAAAGTAGCTTTCGGGTACCCACACACAAGACTTACCAGGTTCCTGTAATGGAGAACAGACCACACAGCATTTACTTCTCCCCATTCTAGTAAGTTCTTGGGAGAAGAACCGGCTTGGAACCATTTATCCACCAAATGGCAACTGTTTGAACTGACAGTGAATCTGTGTCTCTCTCTCTCCACCAGCAGAAGGCTGAAGTATTTGGATTAATGAACAATTTGGTGCCAAGCACAAATACCATAGACATTTAGCAACAGGAACAGATAACCAAGTTATTCATCAAGTTCAAAACTGTTTAGAATGGCTAATGCAACGCTGAAATGAAGAAGATCCCCAGCTGATGAGAAGTGGGGAAAAGTGCCAATCCAGAAAGAACAAATGTGTCACTTTACATGCCATTCTCCTCTACTACCATTGTTTCCTTTCTTAAATTGGTTGGAGGCTCAGGGAACTCCCTCCCTCTTACAGTAGAGAGGCAAGACAGTCTGCTGGCTAAGAACATGCAGTCTGAACACAGACTCTAAACCTCAGTTATTGCATCTGAAAAATGGGAATATACTTGTACCTCCCTCAGAAGGTTGTTGTGAGGATTAAATTAGTTAATATAATAATAACCCACTTAGAATAGATGCCTGCGTAAGTATTGGTAAGTAGTTGTCAATATTAGTTTTATGTTATGGGTAAGAACTATTGCAACAGAGTACCCATTATGCACCAGAATCTGCTAGAGCCTTTCTATGTGTGAGAACTGGGGGGAAATCTGCAGAATTCTGCAAGGACTCTTGGATACATTTGGCTTTTGGGTGAATTCTAAGTGCATTTGCAGTTATACTTAAAGCCTGGTGAGCACCCATTGTAAGAAAAAGTCCCCCACATAACCGTAGAATTGTCTTAACCATGTGATGGGCACAGCCATTCCCATTTCATAAATGAGACTGGGTGGTTAAGTGACTTGTTAAAGACACCATAAATATAAACGGCTGAGCAGAGATCAAACCCAGGTCTTAAGATGACAAGTTCAGCATTTTTCCTACTAACCATGGCTGCTTCTCATCCTCACCCAGGGTTTATTTTTTTCTTTCAGTCCAATAATATGCCCCATATGTATAATGATGGATCATGCATTAGAAATGGGAATATGTTTAGAGATATATAGTTTTCCAGACATTAACAAAACTACAAAAATGTTTTAAAAAAACAAAAATTTCTCTGACAATCTCCCCTAAAAACTTAGGAAGTTAAAATTGTTAGATTATAGAATTATTTTTCTTTCTTTGGTATGGTAAATGACATTTTTTAGGTCAAGTATTCATAGAGTACTCAACTATGCTTAGCCTCCAAATGCCAGTTAAATGGATTTATCTAAACAACGGGACAACAGGAAGATGTTTAGGTAAATCTACCTACAGTAGCAATCTATATGCAGTTCTTTCAGTCCACAGGGCACTCAGACCACGTCTCAAGTTTTCAGCCAGATGGGCTTCTGCCTTTAGAGATTGGTCATTGACCTGGAAAGGGAGGGCCAGGGCACCGGCTTGGCTTGGGTTTGCCTTGTTCTTGTTGACTCTTGGCCCAGGCTTGGGGGGAAAGTACGTTCCTATCAGGCCCAGAGTCAGTAGACCCTGCCAGTAGCATCCATTTACTCATGAAGAAATCAGACACCTGGAGCTCAGGGATCTACTTTCTCAACATGCTCCTAGCAGAGAAAAGTAAAAGCAATGTAAAACTCTTAGCATAAGAAGGTGGCATCTAGCTTCTTTTGCCATGTGATCTTGAGACACCCGAAGATACAAAACCAGTGTGTTTCAGGACAGCAAGAGAAGCATTTTGAAATCAGTATTCTGAAATCAGAACGTCAAACTATTTTAGCTGCACTGACTGATGTATAACAAAACAAATTAAACTCCCATGAGTCTCATGTTCTGGGTCAAAAGTGACCTGCCCAAGCTCAGCAGTGAGGGGCTATTAGCAGGGACGGACCTGAGAGGGAAGGCCGTCACGAACCTCCTAACATGTACCGGTGAGCCCAGCCTCTAAGCTATGCATCTCTTTTTGCTTTATCTCATTTGTATAATTAAATGGGAGCCCATCTAAGAAAATGCAAATGCATAAAAATATCTATTTATTATTTACACTGTACCTCCTTAGGATATTAAACTAGATGCAAATGAAGGCACATTATATACCCAAACTTCCAAATATTAATTATTCTTTCTCTCAAGGTACTCTTTTTTTTGAGGAAACTCTGTAATTTTTATGATTCTCTAAATGAAATATGCATTTCTGTGAGCTCTTCTGACAATGAGAATATACCCTGTGTGGAAGAAGCAAGTGTTCAATGGATATGTTCTTGCAAGAGCAACCTAATTCTTCAGGTTGCCACTGTCAAGCACTGAAAATGCACACTGGCAGCAAATTTTCTATATCACTAAGATGGTCCGGCATTTGCCTGGCAGACAGCAAGCCTCTCTGAGAGCCAGCATTTCAACAGGTAACATGGTATCCCTGCAAGAGGAAATTGACTAGCAAGGTCTTACAGTCTTACAACTGGATCAAACTTTGATGGAGAGAATCAGACTTTGTGAAAGCACCTTAAACAGTTAGATCTGTGGTATTTAGCTAGATAATCTGCAGGGAAGAGACACAACATGGTACAGGTGAGTCGGGAAATGTATAAAAGTCTAAAAGGAGAGTGAATTCTAAAGTAGTGTCTGCATTGTGGCTGACAATGCTTATAACGTGATGGATGTTTGGAAGGCCATCGTGAGTAAGTCTGTGTATGTTTCCACCTAACCTTGTTCACAGACATCACCAAGGAGAAAATTCTTCATAACACCTACAGAGGATGAAAACAGTTTGCATCCATCTTCAAGAAGAAAAGTGTACTAAGAGTAAAGTACTAGTACTGAAACTCTTGCTAAGGACTTAGAATATCTCTGCTTACAAGGACAGAAGAAGAGTGGAGTATTATCAGGAAATAGGATAAATTGTTGCTGTCAGTCAGGGCAAGCTGCTACAAAGACCTTAATGTCTTAGAGTCTATGAAGATGAAAAAATGATATACAAGGAGAAGCCACAACAGCTGGTAGATACTAAAAAGCTCTCACGAGATAGAAGTCAACAAATTTTAGAGTATTTTTACTCATATCTCCTGATCTCTGCTTTGGCCCATGGAGGACACAGAATCTATGGGAATTGGCCTTGTTTTACCAGATACAGAATCGGCCAGTTTTACCAGTTGACAGAATCTTTGTTTTCCAAGTTTTTGCCTGATTTTCAGATACTGGCAAATCCAGTATCTTGATTTCTAAAAGTTCCGTACCTTGTAACATTGCTTTAAACAAGCAATTGGGAAAAAATGAGAAGTAAATCCAACCAGCAATTATATAATTATTCTCTGCATAAACTGTGTTTGCTATACTTTCATTCTTTACTGTAGTAATCTGGATATGATAATTTTATAAGTTGGGTAGGTACACAGTGCATTTTTATGTTCATCAATTAGGAGTGACTTAAAATTTTTAAAATGGGGTTATAAAAGATATGTGCATTTATTTGGTCAATTTCTGCCCAAATTTCAAAATTCCTTCTTCTTCTTGCCCTTAGAATTATAGTTTCACACCTCACTAGGCATTATTGTCCCCTGACTCCTGGGTTCTTATAGGAAACAGCATTTTCTACTTACAGGACAGACCTGGCTAAGAAACTGGGTATCCTTTCGAAGATGTTCATTTGTTCATCTATCACCAAGGAAACTGACTTCTGCCTGGCCTTTTATGCACATTTGGGTGAGGCAGTCCTTAATTTTTTCCACTGCCTTGTTCGTTGCTCCTTTATAGCTCTGTTGCTAAGAGAAGGGAGGCTTAAATTGAACTGCTATTTGGTCAAAATAAGAAAAAGAGGAGTCTGTCATTTGGACAGGGCTGGATACCAGACAGATGGAAAAGCCTGGAGCCACCTTTCTTTGGGTTAAACTTATGTTCATTTAAGTTTGTTGAATGACTAAACAATGGATATTGTTTGAAAAGCAAAGCCATTCTCCTAAAGAGCCACAGGAATATTGTAGACACTTAAAAGTTATCTGAATTTACCTTTGGGATATTATAAATCAAGTTCTACAACAATTACCTTTAAGGGGTAGTACCATTTCATTTCACAGAACTAACGGCTTCCAATTAGCACTGGTTTCTGATAATCCTTGTCTGTTTTTGCTCAATTTCACTTGGGTACCTGCTGTCTCTTTCCCTGGATGGCTGACTTCTTGGCAGGTCGGTGACCATAGCTCCTTTCATGTTTATAATGCATGCTTTAAAGGCGTGACCAAATTTTGTGACCATACTTGGTAAAAGCAAGTGCTTGAACTTAATTCATTTGGTAGCAAGGTTGTTAAAAAAAAAAAAAAAAACACCTTAGACCCACAGAACCCTTGCTATATCCCCTCACCTCTCTAGCCATCAGTTTCTTCTTCTGAGAAATGAAAATACCAGCACCTGTTCCTTCCTGCTTCCTGGGGGGCAGTGAGCATCCCTGTGAGGGTGGCTTGAAAGCTCCCTGTCCCAACGTCAGGGATGCTGTGATCATTCCCTATTCCTTTTGCATCTCCTCATCTGAGAATTCTTGTATTTGGCCTCACACAGGGCTGCTGAAGAGCAGAACCAAGGGAGCACGTGGAACAGGGGCTTCCTAGGCCTTCTTTCTCTATTACCAAACACGTGGGGAGGCAGCAAGTCATGCCCTGGGAGAGGTTGCTAAGGACAGAAAGCTGACAAAGCTTTCTTAGCAAAAGTCAAAGATACCCTCCGTGAATAAGATGCCAAGCTACTCTAAGACCCCTTTTATCACAAGTCTGGTTATTAAATAAATACCTGTAAATGGAAAAACACTTTGAGACTACGTGGCGGGGCAGACAAGCCACCCACTGCTTTATTAACACATGTCTAGTTGGGGTATAAGCACCTGTCTGTCACCTAGGAGGGAAGTAATGGAAGCGGGGCTGTTGGAAAAAGGTGGCTAGGACCTCCCTCACTACCACCAAAGCCCCGAGGCTCTCTGGGGGCACACAAGTAGAACCCCACACTGTATCTACACGGAACCAGCGTGCCCTTCAGAACAAGGAGAACTCAGCTCACTGCTAATATTATCTGGCCTGGAAGGTGGCAGCAAAAACCAGCCGCAGAGAACTTGGAGCCCGCCTGGATGTGTGGGTGCCCCACCCAGAGCCTTTGTCTGCTCTGCCTGCCCTCCCGCAGGGTACACCCCAGTTGTTAACTGGAGACCAAGTCCCTATAAAGGTGCCTGTCACGTGCTGTGGCGGTAGAACAGCAAGACACCCCTTCTTTGTATGTGCAAAAAATGCCATCCGGGGTAGCCACACCGCTCCTGTATAGATTGGCATGAGGCCGTTTCCCAGCTCTCCTTCCGCTGCTCCTCAGGGCACAGCCAGTCTCTTTTCTAAGGGTCATGGCTCAAGATCCACCTGAGAAATCACCTGTCTGTGATACACAGGAGAAGAGCAAGGTCTGTGCATAGGTTTTTCCAGACCTCTACGGCAGATGTCTGAGGAAGGGGCACCTCCTTACAGCAGGTAACATTTTATATTATGTTTTATGCTGCAAGATTCTAAAACCAGATGGAGACGGTGATGGAACTCCCTGAGCCGAGAGCCTGCCACACAGTACGACCCGCAAGTCCGTCCCGTGAGCTCGGCGCGCTGAGCCCGGGGCGTCGGGGCTCTCCGCGGGACCGCACACGCACCCACAGCCGCTCTTTCCCGCACGCGCGGGCCGTTCCCGCCTCGCCGCCCCGCGCACCATCCAGTTTGAGACGCCCAACTTCGGGCCGGAGAGGAACGCACCGCTCGCCGTTTCCTCTAGGTGGCGCTATCCCCCCAGTCCGTCCGCAAAAACGCCCAATTTATAATATAAACACAATCCAACGCCTTCCGAAACCACGCCACAGCGGCTCACACGCTCGCATTAAAATCCCAATTTTGGAGAAGTGATTCTACCTCCGAGAAGATCTAATGCACTTACGTTAACAAGCTGCAATCGCGAACTGCATCCGAGCGTCCCCCGCATCTGCCCTCCCCGCAAACACACCTGTCGCCCGGCCCCGCTCCACTCCGGGACGGCCGCGGCGAGAGCCAGGCGGAGTCGTCGCGTGCGCTGTCCGCCGAGCCTGCCAGTCCACTTCGGAGGGCCCGGGCCTCTGGGGACTCCTACCCCTCAGCGCTCGACCCAATCCCGCACCTTCCTGCGCACCCGCGAGCCCACGCAAAGGGCCGCCGGGCCCCCAGTCCAGACGGTGCGCTGCGCCGGCGCCCCCGGGGACAAGCGCCAGCCGGGCGTCGGGCGGGAGGCGGGCGCCCGGCGACGCAGGCCAATGGGGGTTCACGGCGGGACAGCTAGGTGGCCGGCTCCCTCCGAGGTCCGTGGGTCGGGCGGAGCAGCCCGCCCCAGGAGGCGGTGGCCGCGCCGGGCAGAGGGAGCTCGCAGCCCGCACACAGTGGAAGGGGCGTGCGCCGGGTCTGCCCAACCACGCGCGCGGTCGGCTGCCCGGAGGAGAGTATTTTATGAAAAAAAGAACAAACACCAAACCACAAAAACTTTCCTGCTGCCAAGAGCTAAAGCGATCGAGGCTCAGCAAAGCTCCAAATGTGGGCAAGATGGGAGCAAGATGAGACGCGGGCTTGGGGAAGACCAAAGCAGTGCCGTGGCCCCGGCAAGTGTCGGCGGCGTCTTGGGGGATGTCAGAGCCGCGTCCGCCCGCTTCCCGGCCCGCGCTTACCTTGGCGGCTGCATGAGCCCCTGCGGCCCGCGGGGGGTGACGCTGGCGGGGCTGCAGGCGAAGAGGGGTTGCCGGTGCGCCGTTCGTCTGCCCCGGGGCAAGGTGGGAGGGGCTCTGCTGGCGCTGGTCCCTGCCGCCCCCGCCGGCTCAGCAGCGGCCCGGGGCGCGCCGCCTGCTCCCGGGCTGCATGCCTGCGAGCGCCTGGACGAGCTGGCCCAGGAGCGAACCGCCAGCGCTTCCCCGGCCCAGCGGCTCGGGCGACTCAGCCCGCGCTCGGGAGACAACTGCGGAGTGGGTCGGCCGGGCCAGCCCCCTCCCTCGCCCGGCCCCCGCCCGCCGCCCAGCGCGGCGTCGCGAGGTTCGTTTGCGCGCGGAGGGGAGGGGGCGGGCCGGGCGCCCGGGGCGCGGGCGGGGGGCGAGCGCGGGCGGGGCTGGCAGGGCGGGGGCTGGAGAGGAGGTGGGGTGCGGGCTCGGATCGCCCCGCCCCGCCGCGGCCCCACCCTCCCGCATCAGCACCAGTTGGGTGGGTGCGGAGTGCGCCAGCGAAAGTCAAGACTTTCCCAAAACGCTCGGGTTAGGGGCAGCGGGCAGCAAGTGCGGCGACCCCGGGGCGCTTCCAACTTTCCGAATGCCCGGCGGAGATGCCATGGAGCTCACATTTACCACCTTCAGTTCGGCAGCGGTCGAGGGGGAGTTCCTCTGAGGTTTCTGGAGGAGGCAGTTACATCCAAGACAAATGCTGTTGCGCTCTGCGGAGACGCACCTTTGTTCCACTGAGATTTTATTTTTGTTTAAGAATCTTCTTGAAAAAATTAATACACACGTATTACATGCCTAATACACGAATACGTTCTTGGCGTCCAGTTTTACACAAGTCAGGAGAGTCTAGAGTGAAAAGAAGATGATAGCGCATCCTCTCCCCATTGCAGCCCCTCCCTGGAGGTGACCTCTCTGGCCGGGGTGTGCTCCGCCGCGGGTCTTTCCAGTATTTGCTCTGCGCTTTTGCACGCACACGCGCAGATTGCAAGTGCAATCTCATGGGCTTTTCAAAAGAATGTTTTCATTATTCAGAGCATACACACACCGGCGAGAACGCGGCCCCGTCGGCGGTGGTAAATCCCCAGAGGCTCCGGGAGCCCAGGGAAGGACCCTGGCACAGGGCTGCCCCGATCGCCCCGTGGTGTAGATCTGAAACCCCAGCTGGGCGGTGAAGTCAGCCTGGATACACAGCTCACGCCCCAATTAGCACTGCGCGGTTGGAGAGATTTGCCAGTCCGTTTTAGGCAGGGTTATGACCTTCCCGCTCTTACAGAACAATCTGTCTTGAATTTTGATATGATGAAACTTTGGATTTGCAAAATGAAAAGGTATCACCCACATTAAAACACGGTCGTTATTTATGTTTGTGGTTTTGAGAGATGTGGTTTTTAGCTCAATAGTCCGCGTTTTATTTGTCAAGTGTATTTGGCTAATCTATAGCTGGGATATGAATACAATTCATGTGATTTAGCAGGAAAGGATTGGGTATTGCGATCGCTGGTTTCTGTAATTAGCTGTGATCTGGACAGGGTCATTTAGCTCTGCTGCGTCTGTTTCCTCGTCTATGAATGGAGGAGTTATACTAGATGTTTGGGGGAGGGGGGAGAGAGTCTTTCTGCCCTGATGTTCAGTGAATGACCAATTTCTCCCCCAATTCATCTTTCCTAGCTCAGCTCCAACACCCCTCCCCCACCATATGGAGTCCTCAAACCCCATGCCTTTCCATCCTAATACTGATCTCACGCTGTGACAATGCTCTCATCAGGGTGACTTTTCTGTAAGTGTCAGCCTCTCCCACCATGCTGTACGGGTCATGAAGGCAGGAACCAGGACTCTGTGGGGTCATCACTGCATCCCTAGCACTTAGTACCATGCCTGGCATGTATGAGGCATACTACGAGAATCTCTGAATATCACCCAGATAATACATTCTTAATTCTTACTGCCCTTCCAGATGGCCTGGCACTGTCAAAAGATCTATAAGTGGAAACATGCCTTCTTAAAATGAGGCCTTTGGAAAGCACCCAGCAGGGTTGTCCCAGCTTGGGGGACAAACAGTCCACTGTCAAGATGAGGACAGACAATTCTTAGCTCAACCATGGACTGTGGAGGCGGCCAGTAGCTGTTTACCTTGATGAGTGCAGGCGCCCACAGAGAAGACAAGGAATATTAATGCTGCTCATTAAGTACTTGATTAAGTTGGAACTCCGCGCAGGCAGTTGGAATACACACACCAGCACTCGGATTTAAATGAGGCCATGGAGTGTGTTTAGGGTGCAAATTAACAAACGTACATGCTTTCAACCAGTAATCTAGAAACATTCCTAATAAAGCTCCAGAGTATCCTTGTCTTTCTTTACTGCAAAGGGCCGGGGTTCCTTAAGAATATGAACAGGAGAGTTGAAAGCATGTGTGTTTGTTAATGTGCACCCTAAACACACTCCACGGTGTATTGTGATTTTTTCTGAAAACCCAAAAAGGGTAAAATCAATGCTACATCATCAGCAAAAAAAAAAAAAAGAAAAAAAGAAAGAAAGAAAGAAAGAAAAGAATATGAACAGGAAACAGGCTAACTGGGTTGTGTTTTTAAAAAGCCATTAAGAAACAAGAGGGAGGGGGAGTGAATGTCTAAGGCAGTGCAAGACTGATATCTGTATCAGCTTCTCTCTTGTCCGATGTGCAGAGTTGCCAAGGGAGAGGTTAAAATCTGGCCTCACACCTATAGAGAACAACAGAAGGAGAGCTGGAGGTGGCCACTCTTTCCCTGCCTCCCTTTTGTGGGGAGGGACCTCCTGAATGCCACCTGGTGTGCGCAGGCTCTTCTGGGATGCACCACACCCAGCACAGGGAACACGGGTACGCTGGGGTGTGGAGCAACCTGCTGTGTCTGCTGCAGATGAGGGGTGGCGCCCTCTGGGTGCATGCTCAGAAAACGGAAGCATGATGAAACTGACAAAACAGCGTGAGGGTGAGTTGGCCCTGCTCTTCACTCAGGTCGGCACCTTTGGATTTGGTGTCCTGCCCATTACATTTTTCTGGGTAAATTCAGGTTCAGAAGTAAAACGGCAGCTTAAAGGAGCAGCAGGTGGGGAACTGTCATAAGAGCCTATAGAAGATGGACAAACTGACTGTCCCACCCTCGGCTTTAGTGTGACGAGGGCAGGGGCAGGCAGTAGGTGCTGGGGACTTACTTGTTCTGCACAGACCAGAAGAAGCTGCGTTTCCCTCCAGGATGGATGCCTCCCAGAGACATTTTGTGTCAAGCTCTTATTTCCACGTCAGGCACTGGGCTCAACCCTGCAGTGGGTGCTGGCTGGAGGAACCCAGCCTCTGTGCTTGGCACTTGCAGTCTAGTGGGAGGAAGAAAGGAGTAAATAGTACTCAGGGCTGGGGTTAGGGGTGTGCGTGGCATAGCAGCCCCATTATTTGTCCTCATCAACCTCCCTCCCCAGAGAATTCTAGTAAAATACAGTGTTTCTGCAGATGCTACTCTAAGGCCAGTCTCCTGGCCTTCCCTTCCAACTAGACTGCTGCTCGGAAGCCCCTGCAGACATTCTGGAGTCGACACTGCAAGGTGGAGGGGAACAAGAGACAGGAGGAATCCAATGTCATGGGATTTGGAAGGTGGGCGGGAGAATTAGGAAAGTCTTCAGGGAAGAGCAGTCACTAGAGGTGGTCTCTGATGGGTAGATCCGATTTTCCTGTGTGGGTGATAGGGAAGGAGGGAGAGCGGCCTGGCAGGGGAGTCACTTGCCTAAAGACGAGGAGATGGCAGCAGGCGGGTGAGTTCAACACGGAGTGACTGGGTCTAGCCGGAATGTGTGTGCTGGAGAGGGGATGAGGGGTGGAGAAGGGAGTTTAGGGTGTTGTGACTGTAATTGTTATGGTTTCTTTCTAATTTGGTCTCCAGGTCTGTCAAGAGTGGAGAGTCTGTCACAAGCCAAGACAGCCACCCTAGAAGAGCCCTGATGGGAGAAAGTTAGATTCAGGTGTGTCGTTCAGGGAATACACAGTGAGGAGGTGAAGCCAAAATGCAAGAAACAGAATAGATTTGTTCCTTAAGGATCCTGGAGAGGTTAGGGCTGCCTCGGAGGCCAAGGGGGAGTGTGAAGGTAGCAGGGAGCTTGACCTGCTCTTGGGGAGAGAGGGAAGGGTGGGGTGGGGGGAGGGACCCCTATGGGACTTTGGGTTTATGAAGTTCTATGGGCATTGTCCACTAAGCTTTCCCAAGAGGGTGTGGATTGGCTAGTTTAAAGAAAACACTTGTGAAGGGGAGAACTTATTCCCATGACTCCAGCATTGACCATTAGGCTTTATGGTGATCAGCAACCGTGGGATGTGCTGGGTTTTGGGTCAGTGAGATGAGCAACAGTTGGGCCGGATCACACACAACCACTCAGGGAGGGGAAGTTTTCACTAAGCCAAAGGTGACAGGCTACGACAAGGTTTCAAACAACTTATGTCAGGCCTACACATGGATGCTGAGGCAGCAACTATGTTAAACAAATTTATGACATAGGACCATATCATGGAGCTCCTTGGCTGCAGAGTGAGCAGTAAGGAGCCACTGAAGGTTGTTGAGCCAAGGGATATGTTAAGTCGAGCTGCACTTTAGGTAGGTTATGGCAGATGATTTGGACAGACAGGAAGCAGAAGACCAACTAGAGGATTCTATTACCTCTTGGGCTGTGTTACTGAGAGCATAACTCAGGGTGCTAAGAGCACGCTGAGAAGTATGGGGCTGATGGAAGACCCAAATGCTTTGCAGAAGTGGGAAATGGAGGTGTATCAAAGTGGCAGAGGTGGTGACTGTTTGTTACAATGACTGGAAAATCAGGAGGAGAAGCTTGGAACGGTGGGGGGTGGATGGCAATCAGACCAACCATCGGATTGGACAACCATCACGGGCTCAGCCTGGAAGGAAGCCCAAAACCACACTGAGAAAATCACCCGGTTTTCCATACTTGGTAGTATGTGCATGTGTTTAAGCTGAAAACCCAGTGCCTGTGCCTGCAAAAAGAGAAGAGACCTAATTAATTCATTATGTTTCTCTTTAGCCTTTTTTTCCCACAGGCCAGTCGTTTGCTAATCCCGTGGTGAGGACATAATCAAGGCAAAGAGAAGTGGGTTTTTTTCCTTTCTTTTTTTTGTTTTCTGTTTAAATAAACAAATTATCAGCCACAGGAATAGAAAGCAAACAACCCACTTCATTGTGGTTTCATGAATTTGGACAACAGAATAGGGTGACCAGAAAGCAGACTTCTCCGTGAGGCTTTGACTGTGTGATCTGCTGGCTAGTTTAGACATGAGAATAGTTGCAGGGTTTGGGCAACCACAGGTGCAGGAGAACAGCTGGGATGTGGTCAGCGAGCACATGCTCTGGCCCACCGCAGCACCCACAGAAGCTGCCTCGACAGTTTAGAGACCTTGGGACCAGCTGGCACACTGCGTTCCCTTCATGGTGACCTGGCATGGGGAAAGGCTTGCTGACTTCTTTATCTGCTTGGATTTTGTTTGGCCATATTCACTGAGCTCCTCCCTTGCCAGCACATTTTACATCTGTTGTAGATGCTGCCTCAGTCCTCACAACCACCCTATAAGGTGGCTATGAATGGTCCCATATTATAGGAAACTGAGGTTCCAAAAGTTAAGCAAGTTGATGGACAAGTGGTAGGATCAAAATTTGAATCCATGTCCATCTGAGTCCCAAACCAGTGCATTTCCTACCAGGCATGTGGTCTATTTTCCTTACTGTCCTTTCTCCTACCTCGCCTGTTAGGCTTAATTCAGAAACACCTACACCTTCCACTCTGGAGAGCAAACTTGTGCCCCACTTTCTGCAGCACTGCCAAAGCTAGTGGACTATGAATGTGGTGCTGTCACCTCCAGGCAAATTCACCTGATGTCCACAGACAAGCACATTGTATTTCTGGTGGACTCTGGAGGGCTTTGTCAGCCTTGTAAACCATGGAGAAGCCCAGGGAGACACTGGATTCCTTTAAGTATTCCTTCCCTTTGGAAAGAATTGCATTGGTTGATATAAATAAATTCTCATACCTCAGGCATGGAGGGCTTATTGATTGGTTTACAACCAAGACTGGGTTTGAAAGTTCTCCTAGGCCACTGATTATACAAATTCAGCCATGGATAGGAGTGGGGAGACTCAAAGATCTATTCATTAGTTGGAGGTACTGCTTGAGGGGTTCAATTATTTTTTAACAAAAGAGGCCACTAATATAATATTTTAAAATATATAGATCATGTTGAGGCAGTGTGTCAGTTCCAGGGTAAGGCTAGAATGTTGTAGCAAAGAGACCTAACAATAACATAACTAAAGAATAAGGTTTATATATTGCTCAGGTTGCAGTCCAGGGTGAGATTTCCAGACTGGTGGGAGATTCAGCTCCATGTAGTCATTCAGGGATTTAGGTTCCTTACAAGTGATTGTTCCATCATCCCCTAAAGCCTTATAGCAATCTGTAAAATTGAAGCTGGGTTGTTGTCAAGCCTGAGTTGCAGCCTGTAGGAAGGGGAAAGTGTGCGGAGGAAGCATGGCTCCACTTGCATCATTACTTCCTCTCTTATTCCTTTGGAGATAAGTCTTGTGTCCACACCTAGTTGCAAGGGAGCCTGGAAAATTAATGCAGTTGGGCAGCCATTGTTTTGTTACTATGGAACAAGGGAGCTTAGATTTTGGTGGACAGCTAGCAGTATTTGGTAGATAAGTAGCAGCTGGGTGTTTATCTTGTTTACCTAGCAGGGCATAGAAGAGGAAGGGCTGGCTCTGGACCCTGAAGACCTGGGTTCGAATCCTGACTCTGCTATTCTTAACTGGGCAACTTGTCTCATCCTTCTGACCTTTGCATGTTTCAGCTGCTGTGCCCTCCTTCAATAGCTATTGGGAGGGTTGTAACACACCAGGTGCTCAACAGCTTCAGGGTTGCAAGAAGTGAAAACCAGCTTGAGTTAGCTTGAGGAAAGGGAGATTTCGTTTGAGGTCCAAATCATCCCATAGAACCCGAAGGCAGGAGGTATAGATGGACCTTTGTGAGGAAGGGCTGGAAGTGGAGCTGAAAGCATCTGAAAGGGAAAGGAGGAAAGAGGGGGTAACTCAAGGAGTCCTCAACCCATTAGCAAATACTATGGGTACTAATTCCAAAATAAATGTGGACTATGTCCACTTCTCTCAATCTCTACCTTCCACCCTAGTCAAAGCTACCTTTGAGCCCTGCCTGGACCACTGCAGCTGCCCAGTGAATAGCTGGTCTCTCTGTCTCTGTTCTTGGGCTCTCAAATCCATTCTTTCACACAATGGCAGTGAAGTTTAGAAACATCAATGAGATTATGCCTCCTGTTTGAGATCTGTAATGCCTTCCGATAGCACACGGAATAAAATCCTAGCTCCTCACCCTGGTTTACTAAGCCCCACGCAGTGTCATCTCCCCTCTCTGAGTACATCTGCCACTCTGCCACTCTCTCACTTTGCTTTAGCCACATGGCCCAGCTGTGTCTACACATGTCGTCTAAAGCTTGCTCCTGCCCTAGGGCCTTTGCACTAGCTATTTCCTCCGCCTGGAGAAATCTCACGACTTTCTCCTTCTATTAATTCATACTTCAGTATAAAAATCTCTATTATGTCACTCTGATTTTCTACATAGCAGTTATCACAATTTTACAGTTTTCTCACTAATTTGCTTTGTTATTATCCAATTTTCAGACCTCATCACCCCAATAAATGCAATCTGTATAAAAGCAAGGAATTCTATCTTGATTTCTGATGTATCCCTTTTGCTCAGGAATACTTTTTGAATGAACTGAGTTAATTAAAACAATGTATGTTTACTGTTTGTAAACCCTTTCAAAACTTAATCATATATTTTGCACCTCTTCTGATTTCAATGAACTTGTAATTACTATATGCTTACACTATCCCATGACTTGGATGTGCTGTAACTGATGTAAACAACTTCCTACTGTTGGATAGTTAGTGAACATCCTTATATGCAGGGATATCTTGGTACATTTTTCATTATTTCCTACAACACATTTACACATGTGAAATCACTGAGTCAAAGGATATTCGTATTTTTGAGATTTGATATGTGAGCAAAACTGACTTCCAGGGAGATTGCAATTGTTTCAACTCCCTCTTATGAGGTAGGAGAGTGCCCATGTTCTCCAAACCCTAGGGAAAGGACTAGTACCATTTTTTATTGTGCCAATTTGATGTGCTAAAACTATTATCTCATTGTATCAACTTATATTTTTAAAAATAACCAGTGGTGTTGGACATTTTTTTCTATTTATTGTATTTGTTTCTTTTGTCTTCTTCAAATTGTCTGTTCGTCTCCTTGGTCCCTTTCCAAAATGAGCGCTGCACCTTCACACATTATTTCTTGGTTGTGGGTTTCCACTTTCATCCCCAGGGGCCCACGTTCAGGTGGGGGAACATTTGCAGGAATGAGGGAAATTGATTCCTGCCATGCACTCTAAGCTCCCAGGAGGCCCTCTCCTTCCTCACCGTTAGAATACGAATTGGCTGGTGCCGGTGCTGCAAGAGCGTGTGTGAGTGAAGTCAACAGTGTGCTAAGAGGCCAGGCATGGCACAACCCCAGTCACCGCGCATCCCTCACAAAGGCTTCCAAACCCTTACAAATGGCTTCTGAATGACGATGGGGAACTTTCTGCCTGTCATAAAGCAGAGGCATTGACACCTTAACCAGAAGGAAGGCGTCCACCTCTCCATTCTGTAGGGCTGTTCAGAGCTGACTGAAGCCAACCACGTGTACGTGGGTATTCATGGAGCACCAAAGAATTGCAGACTATTTGGGATCTAGAGATGCTTTCCTGGGCCTTTGAGGGACATTTGGAGTGATTTAGGCTTTATCATAAGATACAGGCAAAAGCACTGCCTTCTACAGTTGATACCGGAGCAGGCCACAGGACGGCGCCTGCCACGCTTTGGGGCAAACCTCTGTCACCACTGAGATGGAATCAATAGCTCGGACTTAACCGGAGCACGGAAGTCCACATTTTGGAGGTGGTTAACAATGGTTAAATAGGAAAACAATATTTTTCTGTTAGTCTTTTATTTTTCTGCTCTTTTTATCCAGGGAGGGGATAACTTTCAGAGGAGTTGATTCATTCTCATGTATATTTACTGGAGAAGTTCACAGCAGGAAATTAAAATCTGAGACCCACTCATCTCTGATGAGAGAAGGTGTGAGTACAGGTTGGGTCCTCATGCACAGATGAGGGAGGGGACTGATACCCCAGACCAGTGGTCCTCACACAGTGGTCAGCTTTCCAGGAAACTCCACATTGTCACTTAAAGGGCTGTCCTTTACTTTCAGAGTTTATCCTGTGTGTGTTTGTGCACGGGCACACATATGAGCATGACTTAAAGTATTCTTTCTTAAAAGAAATGATAGTGATAGTAGAAAGTTGTTGTTTTAAAAATATCCTTCCTTGGCAAAGTAAAAAGCTTGTAAATGCATATTTGTCTTTCCAGTTTTTTCCCTCTTATCTGTGAAATCCTCCGATCACTGGATCTATGCTTTAAATGACGGGCTCTCCACGTAACTGGGGCGGCGATGTTCTGTTTTAATGAGAAATTCGCTTCAGTGATCCCTGAAAGAATGAAGCCCTAAAAGAATGTGAAGCCCCAACTCACTTCAAATGCTGGGAAGGCCCTTTCCTCAGCTGCAGTGGGAACCAGGACTCCGCGGGCACCGTCCTCACGAGGAGGCAGTGCTACCAAATTCAGGTGGGCGCCCCCGCTGGGCCATGCGCTGGCAGGTCTGTGGACAGTGGGCACGGCTCAGCCCGCAGGAGAAGCTGCCTTGGTGCAGGGGGAGGTCCTGTGACCCAGAAGATTCCAGAGGGAAAGCAGAGGAGGAGGAACAGTGAGGGCAATATCTCCTGAACTGCTAATCCTCCCTACCTCCTGGTTCCCTCAGATTGGATTCATCCTTGAAAAAAAGGGGTCTCCAGAAAAATTATTTAAGACGCCAATTTATGCCACCGAAGTTAAATAATCAGGGTCTGGGTATAGGATTTTAATTTAAGAAACCAAAAAAAAGGAAAGCAAAATGAGAAATATAAATAAAAAGAAACTTCGATGTGCGTGGAGCTTTTGAAGCCTAAGACTGAAAAACATCCATAATGAATAAAATAGATGCAGAGGGATGGCAGGAGGCGCTGCCCGGTTATCACTTCTCTGGGTCGTCATTCTGGCTAATTCTAGGTGCTGGAGACTTTAGAGTCATTATTAGGAGATAAAAAAGGCCAGTCTCATATTCCCTGGAGAAAAATCCCCCCGATTTGCAGTGAGATCTTGGATTTGACCTATGATTTTTATGTCACAGAGGATCAGTGACTGCAGTTCAGGTAACAGAACAGGCCAGGCTGGCTTTTGCTTTTTCTCTTCCTCCCTCCCTGCCTCTCTCCCCTCTCCTCTTCTTCTCTCCCTCCCCCTCTCCCTCCTCTCTCTCGTTCCCTCTCTCCCTCTCCCTCTTTCCTCCCAAGGATAACCTCAATTTCTTTGGAATTATATTTAAGCAGCAACCTTACGAAACACCAGAGGCAGAGCTGGAATCCCCGCCGGCCGTGCGTTTCTGTCGGACACCCCCGCGGGCCGTGTCGCTTATTACCAGGGGCTGCGTGTGCCGCGCGGAGTCTGCGCCCAGCCTGGGCCCTGCGCATCTGCCTTTCTGCGGCTGCGCTGGTTTTCTTGCTGCCTACCTGGGGGCTGGGGCTGGGTGCGGGTGTTGTATGCTTGGACACGCAAAGGGCTTGGAAAGTGTAATTTACAAATCTTAAAGGCTGCAAACAAAACCCCGCTGCTGCGCCGAAGTGCAGAGACGACAGGCCACTGGCAGCTCACTGTTGCCCCGCAGGGCCAGGGCCCAGCAGTGGCCCCAGCGCAGGGGTCCAGGCACAACCCAGAGGGATCGACCCTCTGGCCTGTGGATTTCTGTGAGCCCAGCCATGGGCTGGGGAGAGGGATTCTCGAGTTCAAAGGGAAGGCTTGCAACCACCTGTCGCGGGAGGAGGAATTGGAGGGGGTGGGGGCAGGAACTCTCCCGGAAGGAGAGATGGCCTTCTGTAAAATAATGCCCAAGAGACTCCAAAGCTGGCACTTTAGAGCCACCAAGACCCCTTTAGTCCCTGGAAAGACTGATTAGCAGGAAGTCATGGCCACTTCTAAAGGACTGAACATTTTGCATGCTTCCACACTAGTTTCAGTACTTTTACTATCTGATTGAAAAATAGTCATGATGAAAAAAAAAATCCTAAAATTAAAAAAATTAAAAATGCCTTCATGGAATCCTAACAGAATCTACACAAAACTGAAAAATAGTGCTTAGGTGTGTGAGGTGTTTCACGTGCTATGGAAAATGCTCTGTGGATGGGGCCGTCCCCAGACACTCTGGTCCCAAGTCGCTACAACCAGGCCCCTCCCTCTACTTTCTGTGATGGAAATCACTGAGCTTCCAAATCTGAATCTTCAGTCCAGATGCAAACCTGGATTTGAGCGCTCATAGCCTGATGCTTATGGGCTACATGATGTCTTACAGGGAAAACCCAACATTTCCAGAGACTCCTCCATGTGAGTTAGAAACCTGGGAAGTTACTTTGGATTCCTCACTCGTTCTCAGTGGTGCTCTCCCTGTGTCACTGGTCACCATATTTGGCAACTTCCTTAAGCATTTCCGGAACCCCATCCCCACCTCTCTGTCCCTTTGTCAGGTGGTAGTTTGTTCTCTGTTCTTGGTGTGCTCTTGGCCAAAGAATGACCAGACACACCAAAAACAAGGCAAGCATGAAATGAAGTTTGTTGAGGAAGGACAAGATAGGTTCACAGAGCAAGAGCAAGATACGTTTGCCACAGACAACAAACGGACTCCGGGTCATACAAAAAGGGCCTTGGTTATGGTCTGGGGTCTTGTTTTTTAGTGTCTGGATTGGGCCCTCCTTGTGGTTCAAACATCACCATCAAACCACTTTGATGGACAGTTGGGAATTACATGACATGAGTCTTACTGTGCTTGAGGCTCTCCCATGAGCTTCTCTGAAAGCCCATTTGGGGGCATGAACCGCAAGGTAGATTTAAGCTAATGACATGATAATTAGCCTGAAGTTGTTCTAGGTCACCTTCCAGAGCCTACTGTACCTGTGCTGCTTGGCCCACCAGCTAGAAAATCCTCTGTATTCTTTTGCAGTTGGTGCACTAAATTCTGATTGGCGGATTGGTAGGGTGTTCTCTCCTCCCCCAGGTGTGACAATTGCTCTGGGCTCGCCTTTGTCCCCAGGAGGGCTGGAGTCCCTACTGTCTACCTAGCACCTTCAGTGTCATGGCCTGGCTCAGGCCCTCAGTGGCCATTGTCAGCAACTTTTCAAAGCACCTCTGCATAGTGACCTTTCTGAAGTGCCCATTTCCCATACCATTCCCATGATTAACACCTCTCTCCATAAAAAGTTGCTCAGTACCGGTAGTTGTTAGGAAAATACAAATCAAAATCACGACGAGAAACCACTACACACCTATCACAGTGGCTAAAATTAAAAAAAAGTGACAACACCAAATGCTGGCAAGGATGTGGAGAAAATGGATCACTCATACATTGCTGGTGGGGATGCATAATAAAATGGTACAGTTACAGTCACTCTGAAAAACACTTTGACAGTTTCTTTAAAAAATAGACATGCAACTACCATACAACCCAACAATTGCACTCTTGAGCATTTACCCCAGAGAAAGGAAAACTATGTTCTCACAGGAACCTATACACAGATGTACAGGTTTCATGCTGAGCATGAAAAGCTGAACCCCAAAATGTATCTCTGAATGGAACATTCCATTTATATAACATTCTTGACATGAAAATGTTTTGTAGGTGGAGGACAGATTAGTGGTTGCCAGGAGTTTGGGACCGCGGGCCTCGGGGAGAGAGCTTGGTGTGGTTATAATGGGGCAACAAGAGGGTCCTTATGGGTTGGATCTGTTGAATAACTAGACTGTGATGGTGAGTACATGGACCTATGTAGGAGACAAAATGGCACAGACTGGATGTGTCAGCACCAGTGAGTGCAAGTAAAACTGGGGAATCCGAATAAGACCGGGGGAAGGCGGGCATTGTATTAGTGTTAATATCCTGGTTATGATATTGTACCATAACTTTCCAAAATAACATCATTCAGGAAAACTGAGTGAAGTGTACAAGAGATTTCTCTATTATTTCTAATGATAGTATGCAAATCTACAATTATCTCAATTTTTTAAAAGTTTGTTAAATTTTTTCATGTATTTTATTAAAATTATTTTATTGTGGTAAAATATCCATGACAAAAAATTTACCATTGTAATCATTTGGTTTATTTATTTATTTTTGGGAGACAGAGTCTCTCCCTCTTGCCCGGCTAGAGTGCAGTGGTGTCATCGTCGCTCACAGCAACCTCCAACTCCTGGGCGTAACCATTTTTAAGTCTACGTTTCTGTGACACTAAGTGTCCTCACATTGCTGTGCAACCATCACTTCCATTCATCTCCAGAACCTTGTGTCTTCCTTGACTAACACTCTGCACAGAACTAACTTCCCACTCTCCCCTGCTCCCATAATTTTTTTTTAATCTGAAAAAAAAAAATTTAAAAAAAGCCCCAAACCAAAACTCCTCCTGAGCTCCTCATCACCTACAGGGCAAACTGCTTCAGTGCCCTTGAGCTGCCCTTGCTGTGGCATTGCCCACCTGGGTGCACCCCCGTGAACCTGACTTTGCCTTACCAAGCCTCTGGGGGCTGCGTTTCTGTCTCCTAATCCAGGAACCCAACTTCTCTCCGCCTTGCAGGTTCAGTTCCAGGGCCCGTCTCAAGGCCCGGGAAGTGGTCCTGGCACAGTGGTTACAAGTTTTGTAAATTTGCAAAAATAAGATATTTTAATTGTGATCAGGAGTCACCTCGGGGCATTTTCTTTCCTTATCCTTCTGTTGACGCCACCATACCCAAAGTTGTTGACTATTTCCATAGTTTGCCTCTGTTACATGTTTTCTTTTCAGGTTTGCCAAGCTGGGATTTCTTTCTCAAGGGTTTAATTGCGGTGAGAATGTCTGCCCGTTAGGAAGCTGTTCCAGCCCTGTAGTGTGGGATGACGTGTCAAGTACTATAAAGATATTTTGAAAGACTTGGAAGAGGAGCTTGAACATACATGAGAGGCAAAAAGCTTCTTCAAAAAGTTGATAAAGCTTGAATATGCATTTTTCTTGGAATTTGGAAATATGTTTTGAAACACTTCCATAAAAGAAGTGAGGAATTACAGAATTCTAATTTGAATGTAGATAAAAGTGAACTTATTTTATCTTTAAATCTGTTTATGAAAGAATTGAGAGTAAATTCAGGTAAACTTAATGGACTACGAACAAAATGTGCTCAGAATAAACAATGGAATCAATAGAAATCATTCTGACATTAAAACATTGTAAAGAAAAACCTTTTAGATATGTTCAAAGCAGAAATTCATTAAGAGAAAGGTATTCTATTTCTCATAGAAATGACTAAATCCTTGGATTTTTTTTTTTTTTTTTTTGAGACAGAGTCTCACTCTGTTGCCCGGGTTGCAGAGTGCCGTGGCATCAGCCTAGCTCACAGCAACCTCAAACTCCTGGGCTCAAATGATCCTTCTGCCTCAGCCTCCTGAGTAGCTGGGACTACAGGCATGCACCACCATGCCCGGCTAATTTTTTGTATATATTTTTAGTTGGCCAATTAATTTCTTTCTATTTGTAGTAGAGACAGGGTCTCACTCTTTGCTCAGGCTGGTTTTGAACTCCTGACCTTGAGCGATCCGCCTGCCTCGGCCTCCCAGTGTGCTAGGATTACAGGCTTGAGCCACCGCGCCCGGCCTAATTTTCTATTTTTTTGTAGAGATGAGGTCTTGCTCTTGCTCAGGCTGGTCTCAAACTCCTGAGCGCAAGCGATCCTCCTGCCTCGGCCTCCCAGAATGCTAGGACTACATGTGTGAGCCACCATACCTGGCCTTTTCTTTCCTTTTTAATCTCTCAGGCTCAATGAGAGAAGACTTCTCTGACTCTGCTATTTTTTTATAGCATTTATCAGCTACCAAAATGATATTTCTGTGTTTATTCCCTTTCTTTCCTGCTTGGAATGGCAGCTCCACAAACGCTGGGACCTGCTCTGTCTTGTTGGTCAGTTTATCCCCTGCGCCTAGAACAGTGTAGTCGCTCAACAAACACTGGTGGAAGAATACATGACGGAGGATTAAATGAAACAGTCTAAGAACGTAGAGTGCTTAACACAGCCCTGGCTCATCATAGGTGCTCACCTAGTTATTAATAGTGTAGTTATTGTTGTTGCTGTATTTCCTCCAACACCCATGACCCCTCCAGCCAAGCTTCTTCCTCTGTCCCTTCTTCTGGGTCCAGCCCTGCCTCAGCTGTCCTCTATGCCTCCTCTGCCTGTTCCAGTCCTGACTTGGGCACAGCTTGTGACTTCCTGCAGAAAGGAGAGTCCACAGAATTGTAAAGGGCAAGCTGGAGCAGGGAAAATGGGATAAGTCAACCCTGAAGATCAAGCTCCTTTGGCAGCCATCCCATAATCATCCACCAGCTTGGCTCTTGGTGGGATGGGAGGAGAGAAAAGGAATTTTACACATTTGTTAATATTTTCCATCTGCTTGGAGTCCTGTGGAACTGTGACTTAGAGCTACACGGAAAGCCCAGCTCCTGGTGGGAGGAGGGTTCGAAGGCAGCGTTCAGACCACGTGGCACAGGCAGGAGGAATGGGGTGGAGGCCGCACAGCCCAGCACAGCACCCGGCACACCGGAGGCGCTGGGAATACACGCCCAGATGATTTATGGGGTGGCGAGGTGCAGGGCCAAGGATCAGGCGTTTTAGATTCATCTTCACCATCTCACCGTGTGGTCTGGGCACCCCTCTTAGCCTCTCTCTCTCCATCTGCACCACGGAATAAATCCCTGCCCCTCCCTGACCGCAGCCTCGTGGCAGGAAGCAAGGTCCACAAAGTGCGAGGGGCGACACAAAGAGGAGTTCCTGTCCCCAAGCCCACTTCCCCTCCATCTCCCCCAAAGCCATGGTGGTGGATGTGGAGGATGTTGACTCAGGTTTGGGGCAACCTTCAAATGTCTTCCGAGGAATTCAGGAGGAGCAAGCTGTGGAGGACAGAGAGGAGGAGAGGAGAAAGGGGATGAGGGAGAAGAGGTAGGAGAGGGAAGAGAAGAGGGAGGAGGAGAGAGAGGAGGAAGAGGAGGGAGAGGGAGGAGGGCGAAAAGGAGAAGAGGGCGGGGGATGAGGAGGAGGAGGGAGAAGAGAAGAGGGAGAAAGGGGGAACAGGAGAGGAGGAGGAGGGGGAGGAACATTGTTCACCTCAGAGCAGTTTTAGTTTCTGTTCCATGTAGAGATGGAGACAGATTGGATTCCAATCTTTATTCCGAAGCTCCTTACCTGCGTGACTGTGGACAAGTCACTTGGCCTCTCTGAGCCTCGAATCCCTCATGTGTCAAAGGGGGTGGATAACAGTGGTTCCCGCCCGTGAGTGCGGGGCCACGAGGATGAAACGGGGTCATTCATGTAAAGCTCTGAGCATATCATCCGGAAAACGGCAATTCTTCATAGAAGTTAGTGTTGCTCTTACCGCGCTGCTAATGTGATAACACAGATGACAAATCCTCTGCCCAGGGGGACGTCCCGGATCCAGTTCATCGAGCACAGGGCCATCTCCCGAGGGGACGCCTCGTGGCCCTCCTTCTAGCGTGGGCTGCCACCTACTGGCGAGGACCAGAACTGCAGCTCCGGAAAGCTCTGGCTGAGGCGGAGGGAACAGACACGTGTCCTCACCGCCTGCTCCCCTCTCCCAGGGTGGGGGGGGCGCGTTGACAGAGAGGGGGAGGTAAACCCAAGCCCCCAATTCTGAGGCCGGGATTAGCTTGCAGAGATTCCTGAGGCTTGTCTACCCCAGTGAGAAAATTAGTCCCCAGTCTTATCCATTTTACTTTCTAAGCATCCACGGGACGGCCCCCCTTTCCCCATCCCGGTGCCCCCTCCTGGTCTAGGCCACCACCCTCTCTCCCCATGATACAGTAGCTTCCTCACTGGTCTCCCTGCCTCCACTCCTTTCTCTGTACAGCGGCTAGGAATTTTTTAAAAGATGCATGGAGCCACGACCCAGCTTAAATCTCTGTATGTCCCCTGCCCAGGGACAACGTCCAAGCCCTCTGCCCAGCTCCCAGGGCCCCTCAGCTCTCACCCCCCCTCAGCCCTGTCACCCTCCCTCTCCCTCCCCTTGGCCTTCCAAGGGCTCAGTGTGGGTGCTGCTTCCACAGATGCCGTCCCAGATCCCCACAGCGGGGGCCGCAGCTTCCCCGGCGCAGCCCTCGGTAAGCCCCGTGCCTGCGGATCTAAGGCTCCGCTAGCTGCGCAGGACGGACCTCGTTTTCTTCACTGCAGGACTCCCAGTGCCTGCCCACTGGGAGGATGATGATTCTCATGTGAGGATTTTGGGATGAGGGATGAGGATTCTTATGTGGGTGATTTTTCAAGGTCTGGCCCCTGGATAGAAGGACTCCAGGAGTGGAGGAGGCAGTCCAAGGGGACACTTTCAAGCCAAGTCTCAGCTTCAGCCTGATTCTCCTAGGAACCCTGGAGTGTAAATTACACCTCCTGGTTGTCCCACCCCGAGACAAGGAGCCGGCTTCCACATTCCCACACCAGCCAGTCATGGGCTAAGGACCACCCCGGGGTGTTGGGAGCTCCCTGGCACTTCCCTGGCTTCTCGGTATATTAGTATTTGTGAGCAAAGAAGGCACGAGAAGCCCTAGGGCAGCTCTCCAAAGAAGAGTCCAGACTGACCATCAGAAGCGAAAGCTGGGAGGGCCCTCCGTGCTCCACTGTGCTGCCTTTCCGAGCTCCCTGGTCTCCGGAGACCCTTTCCCCAACTGTCTGAGTGAGCCAGTTGATGTGTTCTCGTCGTCTTTGAAGTGCCGCGCAATGCAGCTTCTAGAAAAGTTCCTGTGCGTCTTCTCTCACAACCATGTGGCTACCTCATGTCCTCTTAAAATAGCAGCCACCGCCAGGAGCTCTCTGTCTAGCCCTGTCTCTGGCCATGAGCTCACTTTATTGGTTCTTTTAAAATTTTATAAGGTACTTTTGCTTGGTGTAAAGAAAAGTTTCCAAGCATACAAAAGATGTTTATGGGAACGATGGAAATTTCCTGCCACCTTCATCCCTAGAGCGGTTTCTGGCCAGGTGCTTTTCCAAGTATTATATGGATGTGTGTGTATTACATGGATGCCAGCGAGCTCCCCCTTTTATCCCTGAGGGTGACTGAGGGTGGATGGCTGGCGGGGCACCTTCTGCTGATTTCCTGGGCCAAGCCACTCACAGCCGTCCCCCCAGGCTCTGGGTCTTGATTCAGACTCCATTGCTACAGTAGCCCATGCCCCAGCCCACCATGGCCCCGCACTCTGATCCTCTCTGCCCTGGGCCCTCTGGGCACATTTGAGGCCCTCCTTGTCCCCAGGACTGGGGAACTGTGAGCCCCAAGCCACTGGTGGGCATTTGCAGCTGGGCCGGGAGCTGCTTCTCCATGAGGTTTTCGGTCTCCTTCATGCACGCCCTGAGCCCGAGTACCAGTGCTTTCTGCTCCTGTGCCCCTCCCGGGACTCGCTCCACAGCCTGGGAACTAGGCCCTTCTGAGACTCCAGGCAGGTCTTGGCACTGTGTCCCTTGGGCCTTCCACATCAGTGTGCCCCAGGGCCTGCCACAGCTGGTATTGCCACCTCTTGGCTGATGGCTTGCTGTGAAGCTGCAGGTGGCCACTCTTCCCTAGGAAGGGCAGAAGAGAAGTGCCTAGCAATTCACATCACCCCAACACCAGCAGCCCCAACAACAGCTGATGGGAGTCAGTGGATAAATACCCCGGCTCCCCCAGCCCATGGGGGGCTGTTCTACACAGACTCCTAGAGGCTCCTGGCGAGACTGAGCCCCAGTCCCCCGCAGTGGTAGTTGGGTTGACAACACGCCCTTTGTCGGCTGCTCTCCCTTCCCTGTCTCAGTCCCCGGTCCCCTACTGTGTTTCCTAGAATCACTGTCAGCGTCTGCTCCCAGGGTGGCTCCCTGTTCTCTCCCCTCGCTCTCAGATCTGCCGTCTCCTCTCCCTCTCCGGCTCTGGGTTTTCTCCCACTCTCGTTCAAGCAGCTGGTAATGACACCGTCCTCTGTCCTGTCCTCCAGCTGTCTCTGTTTCCTCCATCTTACACATGACACTGGGGACCAAGAATTCCTCCATCCCTAAGGGCAATCCCTGCATCACTGCGCTCCTTCCCAGCTGCCTAATGATGAGCCCAAAGCTGTCATGGAGCCATCCAAACTCGTGGCCCAAGCTAGCTGAGTCTAGTCCAGTTCAGTCCCAGGGAGAAACATGGCAACTTGAGCAGTCAGAAAGTTCGTTCAAAATCAACACAAATAAAATTTAATTTTGCTCCAGTGTGGGCAGCCAGTCCTTCCTCAGGACTGACCGTCAGCGTCCCTGATGAAGGCACACCTGTTCTCTTCACAGACGGCTGTTCCAGAGAGACCTTCTGAGGCTGGCTGTCTCCCAGGCTGTCTCCCAGGCTCCCCTGTCAGCCCAGTGGGAGGGTTTTGTTTCCAGAGAGGGGAAACGGTCACAGTGCACGGACGTCAGACTTGTCTCTGTGCTACGGGTGTCCCCTCCTCGTCCTCCTCGGCCCCTGCCAGGGCTCTGACTCCTAACGCAGGCAGGGGCTGCTTCAGGCCCCCAGCCCGGGGAAGAGCCACAGCCACCCTAAGCTATCTTCAGGGGCACGCAGCCCTCCAGCTCCAGCAGCTCCGGCCAGCCTCGTATTTGTTCGTTTCTGGGTTCTTTAAGAACTAGAGAGAGAGAAGACAGAGACACACAGACAAAAATACAGTCCTGTTTAGGACTCACACCTGCCTGTGCATCGTGCTTTAAAACCTAAATGCCTCACTCACTCCATCCTCACCATAGCCCCATAGGGGGTGGGGTGTTGGATATTACTGACCCATTTCACAGATGGGGAAACTGAGGTTTGGAGAGGGGATGCAACTTATCTAAGTTCTCAGAGATGTGATCAGAGCCCAGTTACTGCCATCATGCAGTAAGGTCATTAAGTGTTGGGGGAGGCGGCTTGGAGAGCTTTAGCCCCATCTCCCAATTCTCCATTAGCCCCTCCCCCCTATTCTCCATTGGCCCCTAGGACACCCCAAATAACAATAATAATGGCAGCAATAAAAAGAGGACTCCTAGCAATTCTTGAGCGCTTGCTCTATGCCAGGTGCTGTTCTGAAATGCCATATGTATTTAATCCGCACAGTGGTCTTACGGAGCAAGCACCATTACCACCCCATTCTACAGATAGGGATACCAAGGCACAGAGGGCCAAGGTCACTGCCTGTGGTCACCCAGGTGGCAAGTGGTGGAACCACTGTGCAATATTAATTAATACTAGTAATAAATATATGAAGAGAACAAAATGAGTTGAGGTTGTGTCTAAAATACTCAGGTTTATGAAAGAAAAAATGTAAATGGCAAAATCTGTTGCAATAATTATAGCTGACCCTTAGGAAGGAAAAAAGGAATTCACCTAAATACTGCTTCTCTAAAATCCAATTTCCCGTGTGGGGGAACAAAGGACACATTGGTTTGGTCGCTAATGGTCTTCAGTTTATTTTTGGGTGGTGGGTCCCGGTGGACGGATCATGAATACGTGAAAGTCGGTACTGAGTTTCCGGTGCTTGTGGATTCCTGCAGCTGCCATGGCCAGGTTTGGTGGGTCTGGCGCCTGCGCTTCAGGGCAGCCCAGCGCCCGCCTGCTAGTGTGCCTGCCCAGGCACCGCTAGACATCCATCCCGGGGCCCCAGGCCTCTGCGTCCTGCACCCAGAGGGCATGAACAGGGTCCTCTCCTTTCTCCTCTACCGCAGACCACGCGGGACTATTCCTTAGTTTAAAAAAGCGAACACATTCTCTTCGAAACTCACACATACAAGCCAAACGAACATTTTCCAGACAAGGAGAGAAAATGCTTCCAGCCCAGCTGTGTCCCAACATGTGCCCGTCTCTGCCTCGCCCAGCCCCTGCCGCAGACTGCTGCGCCCCCACCTGCCGACTGGACGCGTTTCCCTTCCGCAGAGTTCCGCACGCCCAGCTGGGCGGCCCAGGGGGATGAGGACGGCAGCGCTGTGGAGGCGGCGCACCGGCGTGGGAAGTCGGCCGCACGAGAACACAAGTGCCCTGCCCGTGACTTGCCCAGCGCCAGTCTGTGCAGCTCGTCCTTCTCACTGTCACTCTGACCTTGCCACTCTCCGGATTAGGCCTCCCAAGCTCCCCACTGCCCTCGGTCAGAGTCTGCGCTCCTCAGTGTCCCACAGATGCTCTCCCCGCTGGAGGCCGGCCGACGTCACGCTGGGGAAGGCCAGGCCCATTCCCCCAGGTTTCTGGAATTGCTTCAAACTGGAGATGGACAGGTGGGGAGAGAAGTCATAGCATTTCCCAGGGGACCCTCGAGGGAACTGCCAACTCCTTCCTTCCTCCAGTGGGTGCTCCTCAGGCCTCTCTGCTCAGGGCCACCCCACGCTATGTCCTCCCCCTGACTCCTTCCACAGGCCCACGTGGGCTCTTTCCATTTCCCTGCTGGCTGCAGGTTCACTCTCTCCACAGGAAGCTTAGAAGGGACTCGGGGCTCCTCTGGTCCAAAGCTTTCCTTTTACAGGTGGGGAGACTGTGGCCTGGAGGGGCAGGGGCAGGCCAAGGTCACAGCTGGGACCGGAAGCCAGGCGTCCTGCCCCTGCTCTGGCTGCCTTTCCCCATCACACCGCCTGCGTTTCTGCATCTCTTCCTCTTTCATCCATGCCTCACTTTCCCCTCATCCTCATTTTCTCCTTTTCCTTCTTCTCTTATCTGGCGCTTATCTACATACCAACGCATTTACATATCGCCCACCTTTTGCAAAGCAAAATGGCCAAGGCAGCTTCCCTCTGGGGACCCGCCGGTCGGACGGACCTCCCTGCCCTTTGGAGTGAGTGGCAACCAGGTGATGCTCCCCAGAGACTCCTCTCAATAAGGCACGTGGCGGGTGACTGTCCTTCCCACGCCCACCTGGCTCCTCATCTGTCCATCCCTGGTGCCCTTCACCCCTTCCTGGGGACGGGGCAGGAACCCACCTGCTCAAAGGGGCTTTTGTTCTTGAGGTCTTTGGCTCCTAAGAAGACCCAGCTGTCCCGAAGTGCAGCTGATTTGTGTAGGAACTCCCCAAATTGGAGAAGAGCTGCCTGCTTTCATTATTCATTCTGCAGAGGACCAGAGAGGATGGTCAGGGTGCAGGGGTGGCTCGGAGGGCCACCAGATGGCGGGCTAAGAGCAGAGTGAGGCTCCCACCCTCTGCTGCCTCATTCATCATCTGCCCTGGGCAGGGGGCGCAGAGAATGGGGCCACGCTTGGGAAGGAGAGGAGGGGTCCAAGCCTTCCTCTCCAAAAGGGCCTTGGGTGGGGCTGGAGAGGTGCTAAAACAGTGCTCTTTCTGTTTACAAATATAAGACATGTCCATTTGGAAAACACAAAACATCACCAAGTAACTACAAAATACAGCCTCGCCTCTTTCCCTTGACATAATCATCAACATTTTTCCCTCACTGAGCACTAGAGGGTGAGCATTCTTCCACGTCTTAAATATTTTCTGCACCATCATTTTTGATGCAGTATATCTTCATTTATGTATGTATAATATCATACGTCACCATGTCATAATTTCTATAACCAGTCAGCTATTATTGGACAGGGAGAGCGTTTCCAGTTTTACACTGTTGTAAGGGAGGCTGTGATGAAACTTCTAGTACACTCTTTGCACACTTGTCTAATAATTTCCTCAGGATAAGTTGCCAGAGGTGGAGCTGGCAGGAGAGAGGACCAGGCATGCAGAGCCTGGAAGTATTTGGTTTTCATCATCACGTGGCCTGGCAGGTGGAGTTTTCTACTTACTTGGTCCCTGGGTCATCGTAGGAGGCCACCAGCAACAGTGTGCCCTCTGGAATTTCTTTCAGGAATTTCACCAGGAACTGAACATCTGGAGGAGGAAGGAAAATGAGGTGCTGGTCACTTAGGGGAAATGACCACTGGTCATTCTCACTCTCTTCAGTCTGGCAGTGGCCTGGGGCAGGTGGACCCTGAGCTCAGAAGCCAGGAGGAGGCAGCACCCTGCGGTGGAGCCCCCTGCAGCACCCCAGCCCCCTATCACCCTGGGGTGGAGCCTCCTGGGGGTGAGCAGTGAGCAGTGAGAGGTTATCTGTGGTGGCTTCTGGACACTGGTGACTGTGTCCCACCAGGTGAGTGTGATGTGCCACTGGGCGTGAGAACTACTGGTCAAAGGACCCCTGTGGGCCTAAACTTCAGGGGGCCAGGCACCATCCTCTCTCAGGAACTCGGGGTTCTTTTCACACCCCTGGCTCCCTTCTACACTGGCTGGTGCTCAGACTGTCTGTGCTGACTTTAGAAGGAACACACATGGCGTCAGGCAACCAAGATCACTGAGAGAGATGTGGGTCTACTCCAACTCTCCTCCTACAAGAAGCAAGCTTCATTTGTGTCTTTAACACCTCCCTAACCTGCAGAGCTATTAATTTGAATTGAGAGCAGGCCTAGGCTTGGCACCTGGGGACGCGGCAGCATCCAGCTCACTGTGAGGATGATGATTTGTTTCTGTTATCTTTATTTTTATAACCACCTTCCCTGCATAATAAGTGATAATGGCTTTCTACTTAAGGCAGTAATATAGTTTCCTTTTAAGACATATTTATGACATATAAAAA
>CAUYRT010043112.1:0-54247 GCA_963574885.1 Lepilemur ruficaudatus | reverse complement strand
AGTCCCAGCTACTCGGGAGGCTGAGGCAGAAGGATTGCTTGAGCCCAGGAGTTTGAAGTTGCTGTGAGCTAGGCTGATGCCATGACACTCTAGTGCAGGCAAAAAGAGTAAGACTCTGTCTCAAAAAAAAAAAAAAAAAATCTCTGCAAGGTGGAAACTTATGATTTCCAAGACCGGAGCCCTCTTAAACCCCAAAGCCCCCCAAATAAACTGTGCTGTTCTTTGCATTTTTACTGTGTTTTCTCTTTCCATGGGGCATAGAGAAAAAGAGAAATACACAAATTGGCTTTAAAAAAAAAAAAAAGTGAGATTCTCTGTCCCGACCCTCTCTGGCCACCACGCCTACCAAGACTGAATAGCTAAATTTGCGGGGGTTAAATGTACACATTATGGGACTCCACGTGACTTCGTTCGTGGGCTGAGACCTTACTTAGCGGGGGCCGTCTGCCGACACACCTCTAAGCAGCTACTGCAGGCAGCCTGGGCTTCCTCCCAACACGGTGGCTGGGTTCCAAAAGTGAGTGTCCACGGAGAGGTGGGGATGGAGGTAAGGGACAGGAAGAAGTGGTCAGAGACAGACAGACAGAGACAGAAAGAAGAGAGGGAAGGAGAGAGGGACAGAAGGAGAGAGATGAAACAAGAGAAAGAGAGAGAGAGACCCTCTAGGCAGAAGCTGCGTTTTTGGTACGCCCTAGCCTCCGCAGTCAGAAAAGCACTTCCGCCACATCCTGTTCATTAAAAGCAAGTCACTAAGTCTGACGTATATTCAAGGGGAGAGAGATTAGACTCCACCTTTTGAAGGGGAAGGTCAAAGGATTTGTAGACCTTTTAAAACTGCCACACAGGGTCACTGTGGGGCACAATCTTGCCGCTGTTGACAATGAGACCTGCTTCTGGGCGGTGCCCGAGACCCCGTTAGTATCTCTTGCAAGCAGCCGAGGACAGTGGGGTTGGGCAAGCCACCTTCCCACAGAGACCGGTACTCGAAGCATCTCCTGTAATGCAATCTTCTTGGTTCTAGGGCCTTTGGGGGAAAAGTTCACAAGCAAATCTGAGGCTTCCTTGTGCACACCAAGTGCCGTTTATTAACAATTATTTCTGGAACATCACTATGGTGGGGGAAGTAGAGGTAGCTGAGTGACCCCTTCTGCTTGTAATATTCAGCCCCTTTTTGTGCTTGACAGGCTCTCTTCATCCTTTAAGGCTCACACTTCAAACCCCAAAATATCTTCCCTAAAATATTCCAGGGTGCCCCGAGCGGAGTCGGTTTGCCCACAGTCCATTATGTCACAGCACTGAAGAGTCCATCATCTTGTCTTCTAGACAGTGGTTCCCCTGGGGCAGGATCCTGCCCTATCCCCAGCCTCAAACCGAACATCTGGAATGTGCTAGGTGTTTATATTCCATAAACGTTGGCTCAGAGGAGCTTAGAAAGTGGGCAATTGTTTTAGGCTGGCATTTTCCAACATGGGACATGTGCAAGCTTACCTTCGGGTTTTGTGTCCAATATATTTGAAAGAAATCTGCCTTTTCTCATTTCAGTCTTGGAGACTCACAATGCATGTTTTTTGGGGGTTCTTTTTTTTTGGTATTTTTTTTTTCTTTTTGAGACAGAGTCTCACTCTGTTGCCTGGGCTACAGTGCTGTGGCTTCAGCCTAGCTCACAGCAACCTCAGACTCCTGGGCTCAAGTGATCCTCCTGCCGTGGCCTCCCGAGTAGCTGGGACTACAGGCACAAGCCACCACACCCAGCTAATTTTTTCTATTTTTAGTTGCCCAACTAATTTTTCTCTATTTTTAGTATAGATGGGGTCTCGCTCTTGCTCAGGCTGGTCTCAAACTCCTGAACTCAAGCAATCCTCTCGCCTTAACCTCCCAGAGTGCTAGGATTACAGGTGCGAGCCACCATGCCCGGCTCACAATGCGTGTTAACACTGGAATGGAGCCAGTATGAGCTCTTAGGTCAAGGGTGATTTTATTTCTGGCCACACCCTTGTGCAAGCCACTAAACATATGTATCTTATTTTCTTTGACAATAAAATGACAGTGACATTCTTATTTCCTACCTCATAGAGATGTTACTGTTGAGAGACTAAACAAATTCATAACAGGCATTTAGATGTGTTAGGGATTCAGTAACTACTGGGTAATAAGATTATCAATAAGTGTTCTGAGAAGTCCTGCAACAATGATCACAGCATTTTCCAAACTTATTTTATGGCAAAATTACTTTTTTTTCACGTCACACTTAATAATTTATGCCCACATTTTGGGAAATGTGGCTGAAGGAGACTTGATAGTACTGGAAATTATTCTCTGCCAATTAGATGATGCTTTAAATCTAGAAAAATTTACAGCTGACATAATTCTTGAGGAGTTGTTCAAGGGCTGAAGCCAGAATTAATGGTTAATGAATGAGTAGCTGGCACATTTTTTTCATTGAAATCTCTTTAACTGATGGCTCCTGTCTTTGGGGGAAATTCTTAACCGCGACTGCAAGCGTTTCAGATGTATTTGACTGCATTTTTTCAGTAGGCAGGAACCTGGAAGAGGAAATACAAGCGCGATGGGTGATCTTGCGGAGTGTAGCAGGTGCCTTCCGTAATCCCTCTGTGTGTATCCGGGAGGAGATGCTTCGATGGGGAGCTGTGGCTCCTGCTTGCAGATATTTTGCTGCCTGTTTACAGCTTGCCAGGCCGTTTCTGGGTTTGCTTAGCTCCTCATGAAGACTGGAGTGTGTCAGGGGCTTTCTGAGTCCTGGGGCAGGTCTGGGCCCAAGGTGGCTGCTGGAATAACAGCGGCTGTCTGAGGACCGAGTGCAGTCGAGGGGCATGGTTTCCATTTCCCCACAGCCGTTTCTCCTTTTTCGTGACACACCATCCTCATCTTTCCCCGAGAGATCACTCCTTCCCCATTCCCAGGCCACGTCGCATAGGGGGCCGACGCTAACCCTGGCAACATGACCCAGGTCTGGCCAATCCAAACATCCCATTCCCCTACTCCAGACACAGACACGTGACCCAAGCCAGGTCAGGGAGGGCGCCAGATTGAACTGGGGAAGAGGGTCCAGGTGGTCAGATCCAGGGGAGGGAGGGGCCCTTTGTCCAGGGAAATCCAGACGTCAAGACTTATTAAAAACTCCCGTTTGATAAAAAGTGGGGAAGGAGAAAATTTGCAATTACACACATTGCAATCCCTCTCGGGAATGATAATTAATACTATTAATATAATGACTATCTGTTATTGAGTATTTACTGCGTGCCGAGCTTCTGTGTTTCCTCAATTCTAACGCACACCTTTTCCCATCTGAACATTTCTGACGTCAGAATGCAGCTTTCAGTTGCCAGCCTCTTACGATGGCTTCCCGCTGAGCAGCGATGACGGCACCGTCGTCACTGCCTTAACCCATACGTCCTGCCTCCATTTTTTATGAATGCCGAGGGTGACGTAGGATTAAAATCTATGTCTAAATAAATCCTTAAAAGATGTTTTCAACAAAAATTCCAAATGATAGGCCAAGGATGACATATAACTAACATCTATGCTTCAATACATCTTAAAAACAAACGCTTTTTAACAAAAATCCCAAATGATTAAGAAAGCTTAGGGACGTGGTTTAACCAGCAGTGTTTTTTCCTCTCTTGAAGGCACACGAAGTAATCCTGCCATCCTGCAACGATGGCATCTCGGTTTCTACGAAATCTGGGATTACCTTATTCAGTGTTGAGGTCGCTACTATATAAAGTGTAAAACTAAAGGACACCGTGGCTTGGAAAGTTAGCTAATTTCTGAGATCCACCACCAAGCACCGAGGGCTGTCCCAGTGTGTGACAAAGCACATAAAACCTGGCCAGAAAAGATCAGTTGGAGACCCAAATCGCAAACAGACTTCGCTATTTGGGCTACAAGTTCTAATTTGCAGCAATAGGCAGACATCGTCTTATTGCTTGATTGAAACAGACAAACAAACAAAAACCCCACCAACTTTTCTGTCCTTTCCCCAATCCAAACCTCCCCTAGTGTCGCCGCCTCAGATACTGCTGCCACAGCGCGGCAGCATTAGGAAAAAGTTACTTGTAATGTGCAGGATTAGACGAAAGCCGAGTTCCCAAATCTGCTGTTTCTCTACCAGAAAATTGGTATCAGGAACTTTCAGAGACCTGCGAGCTTGTTTGAAACAACCAAGGGCCCAGTTGCAACACCGTGGCGACAATTAGGATATGATTTCCTTTGGGAAAGTGTCACTCAGCTTATTTCAGCCAAAGGTCCAAGTCGTTATGGAGAATATTTTCTGCACAATGCCCTCCCCCCGGTTTTTGTAAATTAGAACCATCCAATCTAGCTTCAGAGTGTGCTTGGGGGGCACGGATTGGATTCTGGAATAAATTTGACTGTGGAAAGAAGGGCCCTGGTGCAGATGCCAGCTTTCCTGATGGAGTGTAGGCAAATCCGGGCACGGGAAGCCTCTCCTCCCAGGCTGCTTTGAAAACTGGCTTTCATGTGAATATCAGACGCTTTATTGCCTTGACTCGCGTGACCTCATCTAGCAGAATGAAGTCATCCATCCGCCAGGGAAGACAAACCTATGTTCCAGAGAATCAATCAGGCCCATCGAGGCTCCTCCTCACCCCCTTATCTCCAGCCGGTGAGCAAGGGAACAGTTAGAAACCCGACAGGCCCCAGAGAGCCCCTGCGACGTCACGTCCCACTAAATCAAAAAGGAGCGGGGAAGCACCAGCTCGCTACTGAGTAAGCACAGCTTGACACCATTTCTGACTTGGAGGATTGCTTCGTTTGGAATCAAGGTACTTCTTGAGAACAAAAACCACGGCATTCCAGTGAACTTCGGGGCTTTCTCCTTCTTGTTATTAAACTATTAACTCCTGCCAGATAGGAATGCCAGGCACATAATTGCTCTCCCGGCCTTTTCATCCCAAGCTATTGCACAACCCATAAACAGTCCAATTAGGAAACCAATTAAAATGAGAAAGAGGCTTCCTGTATTATCCAGCATTTGAGGCAGCGCTGCCTTTTCGTTGTCAGCCGGTGAAAGGTTTTTATTACATCTGCTGCAGAGGAGAAAGCATTATGGGGGCTGGTGCTGCGGGCCACGCCAGGCACAGCCACAGGCAGAGCCGACCTCCTCTCCCCCAGCCCTTGGTCAGCTCTGAGATGCCTTATGCTTTATGCTATGGGTGTTCAAGAAGGAAGAAGCTTTGGCTTGCTTACTGGAACCAAGACAAAAATTACAAATAAAAATTGAAGACCACCCCAGTAAGTGTATTCTCGGATTGTCGCGGAGGCTCTGGTGAATATGTAGGTTTTCGGACAGCAGGTTCTTTTCCTAGCAGTGGGTCGCTGGCCTGGCATTCCTGGAGGCTTCTCACGCGCATTCCTTCCATCGCTGTGTCCTTCCACGAGGCTCTCAGTGGCTGTAGGATCCCATTATGGTAGGAGGAAGCTGACCTTGGCCAAGGTCACATACCCCTTCTTGCATCCATTCAAGAGACCCTTGCTGTGGGCCGACTGTGTACAGTAAGACAAGCTGCGCCCTGGGGCTCCGCAAGGCAAACACCTCTGAAAGTTTCCCACCTTCACTGAACATGCCTTTAGTTTAAACCTCTAGTTAAAACCTAATTCCTGTGTGTGGCACACCATAGGCGCTCAGACAGGGAGATGGTGGAAGTGTCCAGACTCATAGGCCTCTCGTCATCCTAAGTGACCATCAGTATTCCTTCAAGAGTCCTCGAGGGAGAGGGAGTGCCACTGACTCCTCTTCCTGAGATGCACGTGTGCATGCGTATGTGTGCATGTTTATGCATGCATCTGATGTGTGCACAGTGCATGCATGTTTTGGGGGTAAGATAGTTAATTAGTTGAGTGGTCCTTGTTCTCCAGGGTGTCGTAGCCTCCCTCCTGTGGCCATTCAGAGCTCCATAGGTAGAGCTGACTTTGTTCTTTGCTACTTACACAGTTAGAAGGAAAGCAAATTGGGCAGACCGTGAACTTCCGAAATGCCACATGGCTGCGCCCTAGAAAAGCCCCGCTGAACTCTGCGATGGCATTAACGACATTCTCCCTTCTCTCAGAGGGGTTTTGCCATATCTTCCTTCTTCCTCCCCGGAGTTTTACTCCTTGCAAGCCGGCACGAAGCTCTCTCCCGCTGCAGCCCCGGGACGCTGACGCACACAGGGCCTGACCCAAGGTGAGCGTCACAGCACAAAGACAGGGGACACACTCTCCTTCAATGTCTCTGCCTTTCTCCACCAGAAAGAGTTGCTCTTTTGAACACATAACCTTCTGGCCCATATTATTTAAATTTTAAACTAGAACTGAGTTGAGTTTCAGGACCAGGAGTCGAGTCTGTAAATACAGCATTATTTTATAGTAACTTCGGTCTCATCCCAGCACCTCTAGCTGAGTAACTTGGGCAAGTTGCTTAATCTTCTTAGGCTCCCTTTCCTCATCTGTGAGGCACAAATAATAACAGCACTTGAGCCACAGGTTGTTGGAGGATTTAATGGGTTCCTGTATATGCAACATGCTCAGATCAAGGCCTGGCACATGCGATGTGCTGCCCAAAAGCTACGTTGTCCTTGCTGTGCTGTGCTCTTGCTCCTGCTGTGTGCTTTCTCTCGGCGAGACCAGGCCTTGAGGGTGCAAGCCTGCACTTGGCCTTGTTTGGAATGCTGATCCCAACACAAGTTGGAAGGGACTTCGGGAGACTTCAGATGCCACGCTGGACTCCCCTGAAGGTTGGTGGCTATTGATTGAGCATCTGGAATACAGTAAGTGCCGTGCGTTGTGTTTCCACGTGTCCTGTCTCATTAGTAAAATGGTCAGCATTGGCTTAGATCTCTGGTGGCTGGAAGGTCACTGCGTCACAAGATAGTCCGTTTCTACTAAGAGGTAGCAGAGTAGAGTGGTTAAGGGTATGAACTAACCGTGTTTGAATCCCAGCTCTGCGGCTTACAAGCTGTGTGACCTTGGATGAATTACTTTAATTCTCTCTGTTCCAGTTTCTTTATCTATAAAATGGGAATAATATTAATAATTGTCCCTACCACATATGATTTTACAAGGAATACGTGAGTGAATATTTGTAAAGCTCCTTGAAGAATGTCTACTGTGTATAAACCTATAGAAGAGTGTGATTTAAAAAAAATCCACTTTTATAATGACTCAGTGTTAGAAAGTTCTTTCTTCTATTGATCTGAAATCCATATTTTCTGTTCCTTGGAGGCAAGCAAGGGCCCTGCCTTTGGAAAGTCACGGATTTCGTGCCCGTTTCCTAGCCATGCTGTGCTGAGAAGTTGCTTTTGTTCTCTGAATCTTTATTTCCTCATCTGTAAAATGGGTGTGCTCATCACAGTCCTTCTTAGTATCCAGAAAGTTGTCTTGAACCAGTAATGATGGATCTCCTGTGGGCCAGACTTACGCTAACTTATGCTAACTAGGACTTATGTGTCAGGCAGAATCCCGATGTGTCACCTCACGAGGACCAGGGCCACTGTCAAGAGGCCTGGAATCTTTGGACCCCTCCCAGCACAGCCATCGGAAGCACAAACTTGACGGCATCTGTCCTGGCTCTAAATTGCTCTTCCTGGGTTTCTCCCTCCATCTCCTTCTGCCTCAAGCCCCTCGTTCCCTGCTCTCCACCCCTCGTCCCCACCCCCTGGCACTTGCTCAGCTTCTCTGTTCTGTGGAGAGCAGTGCTTCTCAGCGGGGGGTGATTTTGCCCCCCAGGGGACGTTTGGAATTGTCTAGAAACATGTTTTGGTTGTCATGACGTGGGGAGGAGGTGCTGCTAGCATCTAGCCGAGGGAGGCGAGGGCTGCTGCTACATATGCTACCATGCGCGGGATGGCGCCTCACGACAAAGAGCTATGGGGCGCGAAATGTCAATAGTGCCAAAGTTGAGAAACTCCGGGCTAGACTGTGGACCTTTCCGGAGAATCCTTCCCACCACCTATCTGCCCACCTGTGCTTACCTGCATCAGGCAGGATAGACGAGGTTACAGTGCTCCGTGTCCAGTGACGCCTGAGTGGGGGACTCAAATTCACATCGTCCTCACTCTAGGACCGGGGCTGAGGGAACAGGCCGCTTCCGGATGACGCAGGCTGCAGCGGGGGGAGGAGAGAGCACGTGACATTGCGCACTGGCGTTGCCTTTGCTCACAGTTTATTGGCCAAGTCAAGTCACATGGCCACATCTAACCTCAAAGAGGGTGGAGACATAGAATCTTACCGTGAACCTGGAAGGAGAGAACCGGGTATTTGTGAGCAGCCCTGGTGACTGCCCACACCCAGTCCAGTGTCATCCTCGAAGACTCACTTCGGGTGCCAGGGAACCTGCCCTGATCATCCCGCCTTTGCTTGGGGCTCCCGCCTAGGTTCACCCCATCATAACATGCGATACTGCGGCTGCCGTGTCCGGTGGGCAGTGGGGTTCTTGTTCATGACTGTGACCCCTAATCCGGTGCTTGGTGGGAAGTGGAGCCCAGGAACGACTTTCTGAATTAATGAGCAACTGATCAATGAATTCCCATCCTGGAGGAGAAGCTGAGGAAGAGGAGGACTCTGAGCAAATGGTGCCGTGTGTCTGGCCCAAGAAGCCGATGTCACTGGGCCTCTGTCCCCACCTTGACCAGCCCTGCAAGGGCATCAGGATTCTGGATTGATGCGGCCCATGGTCTCCTCCCCTGGACCTACCGGGTCCTGTCTCCTCATCTCAGCGTTGCCCAAGTTCCAAGCTGTCCTCGCTGCTCTGGTGGCTGAGCCGCCCATTGGTCTGCACCGGACCCGGTCCTCCCCACCCCTGTCCCTGGAGAACTGCTTTCCAAGGCAACATTTCCAAACTTCAGTCACTTACCTCGGACGCCCCACTTTCAGACGTATCTTAGTCCCACTCCCCCTATTATCTAATCAATACTCTCTTTTAACTTAACTCATATTTTTACCTAAAGTAATGTACTTACAAACAAATTCACACCAGTCCCAGATAGACAGATAATAGATAGACAAATAGATAATAGATAAATTATAGAAGAGAGAGATGTTAGAGAGATAGCGAGAGAGAGAGAGAGAGAGAGAGAGAGAGAGAGAGAGAGAGAGAGAGAGAATCATTGGTCCTTTTGGAGGATTCTACGGAACCACTTTAATATTTTGAAAACTGGTAAATCAAGCCTTTATCCTGCCCTTCCTATATGATCTGTACCTCAGAGTATCCTGAGGTGAAGGCAAGTTTTTGTCTTTGTAGAAATATTCTAGCTAACAAATGAAGAAAGAACGTTAGAATTGGGGCATCACTGTTCTGCAATCCCCAATGACTCCGTAGACGTAGGCAGTGATCATCAGTGACTAGTGACGCCATATAGAGACAACAACATCATATACCTCCCAGTGGTAGAACACAACGCTGTCTATTCAATAACCTTCCAAATGCGTATTGAACCTGAATCTGATCAAGCCTCTAGTCCTAACTCCCAAGGTATGGGGTATACAGGGGACAAACGGGGCATGTTAAATGACCCACAGGACACAATCAGTAAATCCAGGTTGTGGGAGACTCTACGAAACAGATGACCTGGCTTCTGCAATACAACCCTGCCCCAAGAAATTGCAATTTAAAAGAGAGAGAGCAAGAGCCTGAGAGAGTGAGAGAAAGAGAGAGATTGAAAGAAGATTAACCTAAACGTTAAAAGAGACTCGTGTAACATAGAAAATTGCAAGGTATGGGCCTCGTTTGGATCCCAACTCGAATTAATTTGCTAAATGCGAACGCTTTACTGGATGTGAGATGGTATTTGTAGTAATTGTTAGTATTTAAAATAGGATAATTGTATTCTGGTTAGGCTTATCAAAGTCCTTATATTGTGGGGATATACATCAAAATACTTTCAGATGGAATGATAGGGTGTCCTGCGTGTGATTTGAAGTATCCAGGCACGGGGAGAGGTGGACAATGAGTAGGGAAAGGTGAAACAGTGGCCAAGTGGCCATGGGTGTTGAAGCTGAGTATGTCAGATGCATTCCACGATTTCCTCCATTTTTAAAAAACGCTTGAAATTTTCTATAATAAAAAGTTTTTGAAAAACCGGGATGCCGGCATAGGAAGATGAGCAGGGTCAGCGATGAGGAGAGAAGTCAGGGAAGACCCACAGAGGAAGTGACATTCAAATCTGAATGACAAAAAGGATCCCCCCTTGCAGGGACGAGGTGGGGAGTATTCCAGGCAGAGGAGACAGCAAGAACACAGTCAGGGAGATTACTCGCCTCTAAGAAATAACAGTAACCTTGAAAAGCCGTCAAATTAGCAACTGGAAATACTGCTGCTTTGAAAATGATGCTAATTTTCAGCAGGAATTCTTCCCTCCAAACGGAGACGCGCGTACCAACCTTATGCTTAGGATTAAAATTTCAAGTGTTTCTAAGATTTTGATTAAAATTAGTTTAATTAAAAAAATGTTAATTGCCTTATTGTTTTCACTGCTTGCCTTCCGATCCCACCACTGGGATCCATCCCAGCACCTGCTGGAGTTCCACAAGCTGCCAGTTCAAACAGCCACATGTCAGTAAATAAAAGGAAAATAAAGTTTTTTTTTCATATTTGTGAAATACTGCACCAATGCATGTAGTGTAAAATAGCCCAGTGCGGTCCCAGCTGAATAGTAAGAGGGTGATTTATTCCCAAGGTTCTGTTTCCATTTTTGCTGTTTATGGTAGCATATCAGCTGAGCTTTTTGATTGAATTACCACCTTGTATTCAGGCTGGGACCATGCATTATTACATATGTAAGTATAAATGTTGATGCAAATGAGTTTTCCTAATGAAACGAGAGGCAGTTTATTTTCTCCCGCATAATGGGTGGTTCTGAGGAGCAGATTTATTTTGTCAAAGTGAGTACATGCTTATTTTTCAATTTGTCATCCATTCTTAGCATAAGCCCCCCAATAATTCAGACCTGCAAATCTTTTAGCTTTCATATTTTAATGTAGGTTTTTTTTCATTTTTAAACTGAAATCAATTTCAATGTGATTTATCATCAGAGAATTACCTTATATAATAAAATGCTTAAGTGAATGAAGTAATAACTGCAGGCCTATCGGTTAGAGAGAGCAATTTGCAGTTTTTCAGTTCTAAATAAACGGTGAGATCCCGGGTCAGACTTTCATTTCATTCATTACCCTGCATGCTGTAGTTATTACTGAGTTTTGGAGTGTCTAGAAGCTTTAAATGAGTTGAATTCTTTTTAGAGAGTGCTGAATTTCACTTTCTGCAGTTTGAGCTACTCTGCCTGGGGTCGCCGGGTATTCTGTGCTCCCCTTACCTAAACCAGCCGGCCAAGTCTGGAGTTCAGTCCACTCTTCATAAATCAGGATACTAATGTTGAGCTCTAGGATCTCTTTTTGCATATGAAATTAACTGCAGCTTCCTTGCTTTGAAAGGATTTGCTTAGTAAATACCTGGCCAATGATTGCTGAGGGAGAACCAGGCTGAAGGGAACAATTCCCTCCCACCTTTGAGGACAGGAAGGCCCTGGGCGAGCAGAGACCCTTGACAAAGTTGCCCACGAAGCCTTCTGCACCGATTGCCAGTTTGGGGATTCACTGGGCAGGGCTCCTTCAGGGGCATGGTGTGCATTTAGGGACAATAGTAGCTTTCTTTCCATGTGCCAAAAATCTAACGATAATAATACTGGCAATGATAATCCTGCTTATTTATTGTATTCATATGTGCAATATGTAATTGATAAGTATACTAAGATATATATAATACATAGGTTAGATATCCTAATAATAATACTCAAATATTTATTGAGCACTTACTATGTCTAGGCACTATGCTAAACATCTGATTATCTATATAAATAGTATCTATATTTTGATATACTTAGCCATATGATTATTTAAATGCCATTATCTCATTTAATCTCCACCACAACCCTCCAAGACAAAAACCGCTATAATTCTCATTGTACAGATAAAGAAATAGGGGCTCAGAGAAGTTAAGTAATTTGTCCAGGGTCACGCAGTGACCTCCTGGAGGAGCCAAGATGCAAAACCAGACAGTTTGGCCTCGAAGCTTTCCTCACTTTGCAAGCATTATTACTTAAGCAAGATTTCCACTTAGAGGGGAATGCTTCTTTGTGCAGCACTTGTTAAAATTCCCACAGTCTTTCATCTGCAGGAGGGAGAAGAAATTGCGTAGTCACTTGGTGGTTTACAGTCTAGACACATGTGGTTGATTTCCAATTCTGGGTCTGTCACTGAACTTATGCCTTGCAGAAGCTGCTTAATCTCTTTCTACCTCAGTTTCCCCATCTGCAATATGGAGATGGTGATGATAATATTGTTGCTGTGAAGAATGAACAAACCAGTGCAGTGCCCGATGGGTCAGAATCCATTGAACCTATCTAGCTATCCGTGAACTAAAATCTTACACCGGTTTACTCAGGTGGGAGCCACTTCTGGGAGCTGCTTAAAAGGGGCTTATTAATTTGCATTTCTAATTACCCTCTAACTACCTGCCTGGCCAGTCCTCTGAGGACTCACTCAGTGATTGATGTGATACCACTTAGAAATTTCTTTGAGTTCCTCAGAAGAAAGGTTTTCTGTACAATCCAGCTGGTGTTACCGTTTAGAGAAATCTGAAAACCTAACTGTGCTGCTGATACGCTCATAGGGAGTTGAAAGGGGGATTATCTTTTAAGACTTGAGAATGTTGATGTTTGCAAATATTTTCTCCATGCCTCTCCTAATGCTGCAAATTGACGGCGGAGATAATGGGCAAAGGATGACATCATCCAAAACAACAGCCTTTTAAGTGCAAAGGCTGGAGGAACCACTTAGAGTAATTAGGAAATCCTTAAACAAGTGTTTGCAAAGTATTGGCTAACCCTTAATGTTTGCTTTTTTTTTCTTTTTTTCCTGGCATCCAATGCTAAAAGTCTGACCTTGAATAATTATCTACCCACTAGCTTTCAGCACCAGGAACAGAAAGGCTCCCCTGCGCTGTCTGGCTGTGTGTGCGCGGCACCAAGGAAGCACTCTCATGCTAGCTGTGCACAGTGGAGCTGCACAGGCCCCTGCTAATGCTGCAGGATAAAATGCTGACTTTCTTTTCTTTCGCTTTGGAAAGCTACCGGAGGGGACAATGACCTGGGGCATAACCAATTATCTGAGTGCGCCTTTGGAGCAGCATGTCCTGAAACTTCTCTTGCATCACCGTTCTCTGGGCTGCTGTTGCCCCTTCTCCTCTCTGTTCTTTCTCTTCTCTCCTTCCTCTCCTGCCTGGGTATTAGGCTGAATGAATGCTCCATGGCCAGAAGCAGTTGTAACTCCACGATTAGAGATTCAGAAACTCAGTCTTGGAGTTGGCCAGGCCCAGAAGCTGCCTAAGAACAGAGGTCTCTAATCCTTCAGGGCAAGTTTTAGAGCCACTGCACTCCAGCCTGGGCAACAGAGCTAGACCCTGTCTCTTAAAAAAATTAAATAGAGAAAAATAAAGTTAAAGAAATAAAAAGCCACCATCATACATTGCTGTTGCAAATTCAAAGCTATTTAAATTCCAAAGGAAATCAAATACATACAACAAATCGGGGAGCATGTTTTCAAATAGTTCAGAGCTTGGGGATTCACGTTTGTCTGCTGTATCATTTTTTGAAATTATGCTCAAATTTAACATGGTCATTTCTTGGTACTATGTTATATGCATGTATGTATTTCTTAAACTCTTAGGAAAATGCCCTGTGCAGATTAAGCTTATTCACTCCTCTGTTCATTGACTATTTGCTGGGTAGTGGGGGGGTCCAAGAAAGGACAAAAATTAATTTGATTTGTGCCCTTGGGGAGTACCTGGTCTAGGGGAGGGCAGAGATGAGGGAAATAATCACATGCACTTAAATTATTTTAACTCATGGTATATGCTATGAAGGGAAAGTGAAGGATGTATCCGGCCATTTGATTTAAATTTGGGGTGAGGTAGAGTGGTACAAGGAGGCCTGGTCAGGGGAGGTTTTCTTGAGAGATGATGTTCTAGCTGATGTCTGAAGGAGATGTATAGAACTTCACCAAGCAAAGAGCAAGAGCAAAAGTTTTCTAGGCAAACAATCGCATACGCAAGGGCTGTTGGAAGGAAAGACACTGGGCAGCCGGAGGAGCTGAAAGCACGTTCATCTTAAGTGGCAGGGGATGGCATCAGAGGACCAGGCAGGGGCCAGCCTGGGGAGGTTTGGGCCGGCCACAGGAAGGCATTGGAACGTTATTCTGAGGACAAAGGGAAAACACTGAATTTTTTAATTTTTTTCTTTTGTTTTTAAAGCAGGGAAGTGACTTGATCAAATTTGAATTTCAAGGTCCCTTGGGCTGCATGGTGAAAAGACAAGGGAAGGGAGACCAGCTTTGTGGGGTCCCCATGGAAGATGGTGGCGTCTCAGACCAAGGTGTCACTGGTGTCTAGGGGAATGACAAATATGGAAGACATTTTGCAGGGAGAACTGACAGGTCTTGGCAAGACTGGGTGGGGGTGGGGTTGATGAAGGGGAGGTAGGTCTCCAGGATGAATTCTGAATGTCCAGCTTCAAGCAGCTGTTTGCATAGGAGGTCCCCACCCTATGGTGAGTTGTATAATTATTTCATTATATATTACGATGTAATAATAATAGAAGTAAAATGCACAATAGATGTAATGTGCTTGAATCATCCCGAAACCATCCCTCTCTCCTCAGTCCGTGGAAAAATTGTCTTCTGTGAAAATGGTCCCTGGTGCCAAAAAGGTTGAGGACCTCTGGTTTACACAGAAGGAAAATGCTAAAGATCAGCAACCTTGTAGGTGGAAGGTAAATAAAAGTGAACAAAGCATTAAAATGATTCCTTTACTAGCTATTTAAGACCTCTGACTTGCTTGGTATTCTGAGAGCATCAGACATATGACTCCATATAGATGATCAGTTCTTGTCCTTGGGAGTTTGTGATAACGTGAAACACAGGTGTTATTACAAACATCATTCATGTTAATACTAGCAGTTACAGCCGATTCTTTGACACATGCTATACTCTGCATCTCCTGTTATGGAGGACCTAGGTATCTGCACCCGTCAACTTTCTAGACCACTCAAAAGTCACTGGACTTTCAATAATGAATATAAACTGTCAGCCCACTCACCACCCCCGAATGGAGATATTTATCTGTTTTTTTACACCCAAGTTGAGCTCCGTTATCTATGTTGTACTTTTGGCAACCAAGAGGTAAGGCAATTCTTAAGAGATATTTTAACAAGGTTTCCTATGAGTCATTTCAATAAGTTCTTTAAAAGAAACGCTGTGTGTTTTATTTTTTTCAGGAAGTAAATGATGGCTTTCTTGCTATTATAAATCATGATGGATTTCCATATTCTCCACCATAAAGAACCTTTTTTTTTTTTCCTCTTAGAAAGGAAAATTAAGGTTGCTGTACCATGGGATCACTTTCATTATCTTTAGCATACAAACGATCTTTTAAAAAGATTTTTTTCCCCTCTACATATGTACAGTATCAATGATATAATTTACATTGCATCCTTCATATTAACACTCTGATCCATCATCGCTAACAATGCAAGGCCTTTGTGCGAGGGGCTGTCGGACAAATGTTTTAGCTTGTGAGCAGAAAATTGTTAGCATTTGAATAGAGAATGGTACAGGAAGGATTAATAGCCTACTCTGATGGATTAGAATGTAGGGAAATTGCTCAATATTAATATGAAAATGTTTGTGAATTGGTTGCAAGGTGCTGTCAATGGGAAATGATTACGTCTCCAAGGCCTTATCAGGTGGGACTTGACTCTTAGCAAAGACCTACACACCAAAGATTGAGGAGGGGTGTGGACGATGGCTGGGTCCCGGAGCCGGGACACAAACCCGTCATCAACCGTTAGAGTCCTGGAGTCACTTTGGGTGTCCTTTCCGTTAGATTGTATACATCTTCATGTTAACATATTTGAACATGGATTTATAACAAAAGAGACAGGAAGTGTGGACCATAAGTTATTATTTCTATAATTCAGCCTTTGTATCTTTGAAAGCTCAATCAGAAACAAGCAGGGCATTGTTGCCTACGTAATTGCGCTCCCCTTAACTGATTTTTTTTCTGTCTGTGCACAGTGGTTTCCAAGGTGGTTGATTTTCAAGGAGGGACCACTGTTTATAAACCATGATACGCAAATAGTTGTTTGATACTGCTGCCCACAAACTCAAGTCAGAGCAAGCCTAACCTGAGAATGATGCCTGAAAGATTCCTGTGGATGTGAAAAAGTTACACTTGCAAAATTTCCCTCTCACGCTTTAAACATACCTTAAGCATTCATTTACCTAGTTAATGTCAGAACCCGGGCTTAATTTTTTTCTAGGCCCCATTTTTTTTTCTTCCATTAAAAACTCAAACACTAAAATATTGTCCTGAATATATATATGAACATATTGTGTATAAAGAGGAAATTGAATATTTGAATTTGTCTCCTAAAAAACAAACTTGTTCAATACAATAAAACACACACACAAAAAGTACAATAAAACAATTGCCCTGAATTCCCATCAGTAGGAACTATTCCAGATGACTTCAGGAGCTTCCTCTCTCTCTCTCTCTCTCTCTCTCTCTCTCTCTCTCTCTCTCATATATATATAAATATATATGTATGTATATACACATACATGTAAATAAATACATATATACATAAATATTTCTTAATGTAAGTTCAAATTCATGATAAAATGGTGACTGATGAGACTTTGTTGTTTCTTTCAAAATCCTAAACAATCTCGGCTCCCTTTGCCCCTCTGGTGGGTGCCCCCAGCGTGGGGCCACCTGGTCCTGATGCAGCACAGTGGTGCTGACATTCAGACTCACTGGCAGTCATCCACATAGAGATGACAGGCTGGGCAGTGGGCAACGTTGCTCTTAAAATCAGACCACAATCTCCTCTCATCCTCAAAAGGGTCCTTAGAATAGGGTAGAAATTCTTAAATGGAATTTTTCTATTTAAGTTTCATGTTTAGTGGCTAGAGCAGACGTTCTCCACCTGGGAAGCATTGGCACTTGGGCTGGGACAGCTCTTTGTTATAGGACTGTGCTGAGCATTGCGGGATGTGTAGCAGTGTCCCTGGCCTCTGTTCTCTACGTGACAGTACAACTCCCTTCCAGCTGTGACAACCAAAGTTGTCTCCAGACGTTGCCAAATGTCCCCTCAGGAAAGAAACACTCACCTCTCCTAGGACTGAAAATGAATATTAATGTTGGAGAAAAATATATAAATATAATGTAAAATTACTGTCTTCTTGATATAACAGGTGAAATTCCATGATGTTTGTTTACACATTTTTAAAAAGTAAGAATACTAGCTACCTATCATTGAATAACCATTTAGTCAGCATCAAATGTTTTAACATCATTCTATAGTCCTCGGAGAAATCTGACAAATCAGGTAAAATAATTCCCATTTAGCAGGTGAGGAAACTGAGGCTTAGGGATGTTAAATCACTTGCCCAAAGTCAATCTTTTAATATGGTACAAATGGGCCCCAGGCTCTGATGGCCATGTTCTTCACCCCCACTGTGCGTACTTGGCAGTGAAGCCTTCACTACAGACACCTGCACTGCGCCTCTGATGGTCTGTCATTCACGAATCTCGGTCTCCCTTCAAACCCCCTAAAAGAGCTCTGAGACTCCGCTCCTTCCCGGCTCGCCATGACACCCTGCACCTTTCCTGCTCCATTAAGCCGACATCCCTCCTTCCACGGGCAGCTGCTTCCTGGGCCCATTCCTGGAAGGTGCAGGAACCTGAGGTAGCAATGTTAGGACTCATCTGGAAGCCTGCGGGGCCCCTGGAATGCCTCCCCTTTCCCCATAATCCCTATTGACAAGATGCCCTAAAACAGTGACATCACTTTATCCTGGCCTGGTTGCCCCTGGTTTTAGTTTAGGGCTTCAGGTTGCAAACCTCACCCCTCTACACAGCCGGGCGCTGAGCCTCCATGACACCAGCGCGTGTCTGCACACATGCGCAGCGTTGCAGAGGCTTTCAGAGGACTCACAGAATCCACAAGATCTCCCTCCCTACACCCCTGATTAACAACCAGACCAATAAATGGGCTCTCCCAGAATTTTGGCATAACTCAGAGCAGCACCTTCTTCATTAGAAAAATAAATAAAAAGAAACCTGTGAAACAAGAAACCCGTGCTGGGATCTAATTTGTGAAAAGAAGCAGTAAGAGGAACCAGCGAGAAGGCACTGGGACAGCAGGTGGCATCGTCCTGGGGCCCTGCAACCTGCATTTGAGAAAGCTGACGGTTGGCAAGGCCAGCCTGCGGCGGGCGTGGCTCCCGCATGCCCCTGGGATTGGCAGCCTCATTATCGCTGCCGTCAGTGTTTGTAGACACAGACCCGGGCACCAGCCAGGCCTTTCCCAGGTAGAGATGTTCATTGTGATCTGCTAATTCCCAGGCGAAAGCACAGTCACGACACAGTGCTGGCAGCTCTTCATCCCACCACTCAGCTTTCTGCCTTAAGCCCTCCTCGTTCACGGCTGGGGTGTGCCCACCTCGGTCCCGTCTGGCTGATACCGTGCTCTAGATTCTCCCTCTTCTTCTTTTGATTTAAAAACTTTCCCCTGAGTTATGCATGTTCCTAGTTCTAAAAGGATTCTACAAGACTCTCTCCCCCTCAATCTCGCGCTCTAGAAGCAACTCTCATTTCTTTCTGATGTACATTTGGGCGCTTATTTCTGAACATATTTGTATAGCCTTTTCTAGATTTTTAAATCTAGTTATTGACTGTTAACTTACTCCTGTAGACTATGGGGCGCTGGCCCTTTCCCTGCCACCACCCCCAACGCACAGACTTGCCACCTGCCACCTGTCTCCCAGTAGAGTTAGGTCACAGTTTTTATTGAGTTCAATATTCAGGGCTTAGATCAGGTCAGTGTTACCCACTGCAGAACCATTGACTATACTACAATTACGTTTCCTTCTCATCTAACCTTTTGTTTTCCCTGGGGTTGCTAATAGCCTGGTTTTCTATGTAGCTCTCTGTCAAAACTGTCAATCTCCTCTCAGCATTTTTAAACCCATCTGTTATTTGATCAGGTTTGGATTCTTTTGGGAGTTTTCCTTCTAGACCCCAGCACCACCCCCATTGCCCTGCTCAGTCTGGACTAGTGGCCCTCCAGCCTGGCTTCCGTACCTTTCTTCACCGCCATCTTGGGCGTGCCCTCGTCTCTTTCTTAGACAGAATCCCTGTTTCCTGGAGCTGTGTCTTTCCCTAACTTTTGGTGGATAATATCTAGCAGCTTCTGACTATAGGTTCATGGGATGTATGTTTTTTGATACTGAAAATGTCTTTTTATTAACCTTATCCACAAATGTCAAGACTGCAAGGGACCCTTCTTCAAAACATCATAAAAATCCCTTGTGGTTCTCCATACCTTCCTCCATGGCCATCAGCATGTTTGTGGGCTCATTAACCTTTTCATGCTCTCGGGAGCATTGAGTACACACCTGCAATCTATTCCTCACCCACCTCTCAGAATTAATGATAACCTACATCATACACCCCTTCCCCATTCAGCAGGCACTTGCCATAATCACATCTTTTTGTGGGAGGCCCGTAGACACAGTGAATCCTGCATTCAAGGGAGCCAAGGCTAAATCAGGACCGCACCATTTGTAAACGTGGCCTAGAACCCAGGGTTCTGACTCCTGGTGAATGCCAGAGAGCTTGAGAGACCAACGCAGCATGTGGCAATGGTACCAGAAAAACAGAGACGCCATAAAAATTTCATTTTGATGAGCTTAGCCAGAATTTTGCATGAAGGAATTCTTCCAATGAACTATGTTTCTGTCAGCATACATGCAAGCTTTGTGTTTCATGGTTTTATAATTTTCTGACCTCTACATGGCAGGTCAAGGGAGCATCACAGTAGTTCCATGACTTGGGATTGCTAAAGGTCTGGTTTGCTTCAAAGTGAGTGATTTGCTTCCCCTCTTCCTCCCTTCCCCACTCTACCAGGAGTTAATAAAGTTAATTTGTATAACTTTGTATAACTACACTTAACTTTGTTCACCCAAGGAAACTACCTTTTAGACATTGGCCAAAAACTTCTGCAAGAATGTTCTATTGACTGAACAGTTCATCAGTTGGAAAGGAAGGAAAGGGTTTTATATCCAAATCCCCAGGGGAGACTTTTTGACCTATATCCTCTCTCTGACATTTTCTCCCTGATCCTTAATCCACACTGTCCCACCGTGTTAGGGAGCCAATGTAACTGATGATGGTAGATGGGGAAAGAAAATCAAAACAATAGAATTCTACTGACCCATACCAGAGTTTGTGAACCATTTTTGGTTTCCAGGCAGAGGAATAGTAAGTGCAAAGGCTCTGTGGCCCTTTAGAAGCCTTCCTCCCCTCAATATTCTGCTTTCTCAGGTAAGAGCTAGCTAGTTTTTGCAAGTTAACCCCGATGAAGTACTCCAGATTAATGTGGTTTAAATACAGCTTGAAAAACATGTTCTGGAAACTATACTTTAATCCGAAGAAGAAAGAGAAGTCGTGAAATTTCTGATCTTGGTAGGCAGGGATTGTCTATTTTTCAATTATAAAGAATAGCCCACTTGGAAAAGCAACAGAGTACAGAGGAAACAGGAAAAAAATTGAGATCAGAAGACCCAGCTGGTACCCCCTGCTCAGTCCTCTCATGGTTGTGTGACTAGAGTCCCCCAGCGTTGCTGGACCTGTCTCCTCACTGCAAATTGAGATGCTGTAACACACGTCATACATTAGCCTGTATCTCAAACAGAGAGGTGTAGGAAAGTGTTTTGCAATAAGATACGGTATGTAAACGACCTTCGTGCACCGTAAAGCGTTACGTACATGTTGACTTTCATGAAGTTCGTTTCATTTCTTAGCATTTTAAGGCCAACCTGCAGTACTGTCACCTAATTCCCTCACAGAGGTACGTTTCTGTGACTCATTTTTCTGTACTTGTCAAAGCAAAAAAAGATTTTTCTTTCCTTAAATGCAGCCTGCATAAAATTCAATGTGCATAAGTGGATGCATCCGGCAGGGCTTCGGGTTGCAGACACAGACGTGGATTCTAGTACCTTAAATCAAAAGGGGACACTTATTCAAAGTTCATCAGAGTGAATAGGGTTGATATTCAGAATGGTTGGTAACTGCTATCGCCCGGCAGTGTGCGGTCAGGAGGGAGCGGGCAGGTGCCTGGTGGCCCCTGCTTTTCTGGGGGTTAATCCTTAGGTTTCTGGATGGTGGAAAAGCTGGGCAGGTTCTAAGGGAGGAGGCTCAGCCAGGGCAGTGGCAAATGCAGCTGGGAGCAGGGGACAGTGGCTGTTTACTGGCGGGAACTGAAGGACTTCAACATTTTAACCACTGACCTGGGCTCCCCGATGCAGACCCGCTGAACATCAGCCTTGGCTGGGGAGAGGCCAGAGAGCCAGGCTGGAGAAACAGTCAGAAACCCATACAGGGGGATGAGACCTCCACCACCTTGTATGGGACCTTCTGTGGGGGACGTTGGCACAGATTCTGAACACCACCACCATGAATAAATTCCCAGATGTGCCTTCATTGCGGTGGCATTCATTCAGGATGCAAAGTCCTGGGGGGGACCATCAGGCTGGCCAAGGCTCCCTGCAGCATCCTGCCTGACATGGACTGAGCAGCAGGTCACACGAGGCCAGCCCCGCTTCCTCCTGTGACAGAGTCAATGGGAATTTCCTTCACGAAGAAAAGGGATTTGGATCCTGGGCATCCAATGTCCACTAGACTGAGAGTTCAAGGTGGAGACAAAGATGCTTTGTGTAAGATGTTCCCTAAATCTGTTGCTCTTCCTCTTCCTCACATAGTGACTAACCCTGTGACGCGCTCATCATCATCGTCATCACAAAAAACCTTCACCACTGTAAGGTGATCTGCGGTATGTCGCCCAGCAAAAGGTCACCTTGGATTTTTATCTTGGCTGCCATGTTTTCTTCTCATTAAAATATTTGACAAGAATTCTTTGCACGGATGAACAGCTCCACACACCCCAGCCCCACGCCGCTCTCCCAGTGATGGTGCACAGTCATGGTAAATAATTGTGCTGCCAGTCAGAAATCAGTATCTGTGTTATACACACATTAACACAGCAATCTGGTGTTCTTACAGTTATAATGCTTCCTGCAAGATACTGTATGATTTCTTGGTGAAAAAGCATATGTTTTCTTCCCTTTAAGGTTATTTTGAGCGGCCTAAAAAGTAAGGTTGATAGCTTTATTCACTCTGCATCTCTCTTGCACCTGTTATAGAGTTTTGATCACAGTTGATGGCTGCAAAAAAATGTTTATTGAATCGGGCAGTGAGGTTAGAGTTGCAAGTATATGAGTATGTTCTAAGTCTAAGAAGTTGTATACTGGAGGAAGTCAAGTATAAGGGTTAGCATTTCAGGTAGGATGACCAACTGTCCTGGTTTGCCTGGGATGGAGGGGGTAGCCAGGACACAGACTTCCAGGGCTCAAACTAGGGAAGTCACAGGCTTGGGCACCAGACACTTGAATCTTGGTTCTACTACTTATCAACACTATGACTAAGTTTTCTGTTTGTTAAGGTGAATAATAACACATTTATTATTAAGCTTTGGAAATAAATATACTTATATATATATACAGTATTTAGGACAGTCTTGGACCATAGTACATATTTGGTGAATGTCAACAAATAGTAAATTCTTATAATAATGCCTGAATTTAATGTCTCCTACCAGATCCCAAAAGATACTTCTGTGAATATTCTTCTTAGCACTTGTCTTTTGAAGCTACCGTGTGTTGTAACGTTTAAACAGCAGAGAGTTGGTTCTAAGACAATATTGTTTTCAAATAGAACAACCCAGCTTTTGCAGACATTGCCAAATAACAAGTCAAACTGGAAATCCTTTTGTATTATTATCACAACATATCACAGTGCGACATGGCAGGAGAAGATTTGCAGGTGTCAGGAAAGTATCTCGAGATGAGCGACGTGATTCCACTTTCGAGGTGGCCGTCGTACTATCTGACTCGCTCCTGCCACACACTCGGGTACACACGCTCGCTCGCCAACACAATGCTGGTTGTTTTTGGACTGGGAGCTTGAGATTTCCAGAAATTATCCAGGGGAAAAGAAGAGGTGGAGGGGGCAAAGAGCAGGAAAAGCCTCTTCTACCTAAATAAATACTGTTGAAATGTCGCTGTGCCTCTGATCTCTTTGATTTCCCCTCTCTCGGATGGAAACTTTCCTGATCCCCGATTTCATGGACAAGCTTAAATCAATGTGTAAATATTTTGCCATCACTAGAACCCGATTTCTTCATCTAAGTATCCAGAAGTCTTTAGCCCACATGAGAAAGAACATAGAGGCCTTATCATCTTTCGCTGAAACCAGCGCATGTGCTGAAAAGCTAAACCAAGGCAGAATAGTTGTGGTCTGCAAAACCAAGACTCGCTGGCTCCCTGAGCTAATGTCCCCGCGAGCCAGCTCAGCCTGCTTGCTGTTCGCCTGGCCTTGCTTTTCGTTGGGTTTCAGCTACGTGAGCTTAGATCATCGGGATGAAAAGAGGAAATGGTCAATAATCCTGGTGTTTTGTCTGTGCTGTCAAGTATCTGGGTGTTGGGGAACGTCTGTATGTGCGGCTGAGTTCTGACTTCTTGTTACCGAGGCTCAAATGTTTTTCGTTCTCCTTAGACTGTGAGATCCACTCGGAGTGAGTTAAATGCTGAGAACTGCAAGGTGGCTGCAGTGCTTTTTTGTTTCCTCCTGCTTTTTAGAATAAAGAATCAAAGCAGCAACATGAAACAAGTAAATATAAAACTTTAATTAAAAAGAGGTTGAAAAGACAGGTTATGACTAGGGGTCAGTAAGAATTACCTGTGTTGGTGTTTCCAAGCGTAGAACACGGGACCCTGGGGGAGGTGTGATGATGGGGGGAGGAGTGATAAATAACAGACTGTGGCAGCGATAATCTGACTCCCCTTTCTAGTTTCTGTAATCCTCCTGCTTACGGCTGAGAGAAAGTCTCATCTGGGTGCTGCTGTGCCCTTAACACCTCTCCAGTCCTTGCAAACCTGCCTTGCCGGCGAGGACCCGTGGCCTACAGCTCAGAGTCTTCGGTAGACAACAGAAGCTAGTGTGAATTTCATAACGTGTCTTTGCTTTTTCAAAATTTATTTTTCATGATTGCCTTCTTTTTCATTTATTGCAGTGCATAAGATTGTTGAGTTTTTAAATAAAAGTGTGCCTACTTAAAGAAAGCGACGAAGTCATTAGAGCACAGACGAGTGCAAGGATATGTCAAAAGTCATGAAGGTAACACACAAACAGCCCAATTTTAGGGGCCACTATGAAGGGACAGTGCAATCTATCCATCCCACAAATATTTAGTGAGTGTCTATCATGTTGTGCTGAACCTGGTGGATCTGGGGCAGAGTCCTTGGCCTCAAGGATGGATAACAAACAAATACATAAGTATATATTTAATAAAATGATGTCAGAAGTAAAATGAAGAAAAATGAAACAACTTAAGGAATTAGAGAGTGACAGGCAAACATTCTATTTTTGACAGAGTGGTTGGGGCAAGACCCTCTGAGAAGATGCCATCTGAGCAAAGGCTGGGATGAATAGAGGTGTGGGCTAGAGTCTACCTGGAGGAAAAGCATTTCAAGAAGATGGAATAGTCCGTGCAAAGTCTTGAGGTGAGAGCACGCCTGGTGTGGTTAAGGAATAGGAAAGAGGCTGGTGTGGGCTGCAGCGGAGGGGACAAGGGACATAGCACGGGGTGGGACTGGAGAGCGGCGCTGGAAGTGGGTCATGTAGGGCTTTGTTGGCCAGTGAATAATTTTATCCATAGTGAGATGGGAGCCACTGGAATGTTTAGAGCAGAGAAGAATGTGGTCTGATTTATATTCTTAAAGGCTACTCTGGACACTGAAGAAGACACTGGGGAAGGGTGTGGCACAGTGGAAGTGGGGACATCTGAGGAGGCTCCTGCAGGCTGCTCCCGGCTGTGGCCTGTGCCCAGGAGGTGGTGTTGAGAAGCTTAAACCCCAGGAAGCATCAGGGACCTTTACTGATGCTTTCTAAAGGATGAGTAAAACCTGTATAAAACCAGCACTGGTTTGGAAGAACTTGTATATTAGCAACAGACAAGATGATAATTCCTGTCATGTGGAAGGTTCTGGAATATGGCCTTGTTTCTATATAGGACTCTTTCTGCAGGAGATTCTGTGGGTGTATCATCTCAAGAAAGATATGATAGCATCAGAGAAGGTCCATTTCAGAGGGCAAGAGAGTGAGGAGAGAGCCCAGACCAGTGCTGCATCCTTCAGCCATGGAGAACGTTGTCTAAAGAGATCATACTCTAAATCTTCAAACTATGCAAATAAAGGTGAACACAAACTTGCTAATAAAATCCTGAGAAGACACCATCTGAGGTTGCATGACGTCAATAAGCGTGCTGGTTCTCAAACTTGACTAGAATAGCATGCTGGAATAACCCAGGTGGCTTTAAAAAATTGTTGCCTGGCCATTGCCCAGGCCACACCCTAGACCAGTTAAATCAGAGTTGCTGGAGATGAAGTCCAGGCAACGGTGACAGTAACATTCCCCAGGTGATTGCTAAATGCAGCCAAGATTCTGATTCAGTAAGTCTGCGGTGGGGCCCAAGCCGCTGCCCAAGCCAGGCTGATGCCACCAGTCTAGGGACCTCACTTTGAGTAGCAAGAGCATGAAAAAGAGAGGCCAGAACTTGAAAGTGAGGAAACTTCTGGGTGAGTATTTATTTGCCCTGGCATTTCCTAGCTGCAGGTTGATCAACCATCGTAGTTTTCTGGAACTCTCCTGATTGTGGCATTAAAGGTTCCACGTCCTGGCCAAACAGGGAGAGTTGGTCACCCTATGTGTGATTGTAGGAGGTCAGATAAAGTCTCTGAGCCTGGTAAAGTTGTCATGTGAATAAAATAATGTGTGTTCCGATGTCTAATACAGTAACCTAGCACAGAGTAGGAGTCCCAGAATGCTTGGTAATTGCATTTCAAGATAACAGTTTGCCAGTTAGAGCACAATGAGCTACCGGTTCACACCCACCAGAATGGCTAATGTGAAGAAGACCGAAAATACCGATGTTGTCAAGGATGTGAAGTAAGTGGAACTTTCATGCAAAATTAGCAGAACCGCTTAGAAAAACTGTTCGGCAGTCGTTACTCATCCCAAGCACCCCCTGTGGCCCAGCAATTTCCGTCCTAGACATACACCCAAGCGAAATGCATACATGTTCACCAAAGACATGGGCAGCAGCTTTATTTAAAATAGTAAGACATTAGAAACAACTCAAAACCCCATCAGTTAACTGGACATAGAAATCATAGTTTATTCATAAAATGGAACATAGCAATAAACTATTGCTACACACAGCAATATGGATGAACCTTACAAACACGATCATGAGTGAAAGAAATCAGACACAAAAGACATACTACAGAAAACAGCCTAACCTACACTGTGGTGTTAGAAGTCTGGACAGTGGCTTCCATCTGAGGGTATCTGACTTTCTACAATGTTCTTTCTGTGCCAGGCATTGGTTACACCAGGGTGTTCACTTTGTGAAAATTCATCTAACTTTACAATGCTATGTGTGCACATTTCTATATAAATGGTATACTTTAATAAAAAGTTTTTTTTTAAAAAACCAAAATGTAGAAAAATAAATACAGGAAATTTATTAGTTTTAGATGATAGCAGCCAGAAGCTTCAATGGGTCCCAAAAGGTTTTAAAAAATTTGCAAATGAGATCTTTTTAATGGCTTCTAAGAGACTGGAGATACTAAGCATTTAAATAGGCATCTTTCTCCTTTGAATAGTCTCCAGGGATCTCTCATCCCAAATATACAGTGCACAGAACTATCTGCGAGTCTAACTAGGGTTGCAGTTACTCTGTCCCACACCCCTAGCTAGGTCTTCAATAGAGGGAAACTTCTCTCCTCATCTCTGTGAAGAAAGCCCAAACCTTACCAAGGGCAGAGAAAAGTGATTAGGAGATTGCATAAAATTGTCTAAAAGAAACTGTCAATAATCTGGTCACACTCCTTGGGAACTTCAATCCATTCGCTGCTAGAATCACCATAGACTCTCTTAATCTACTTCCTTACATCTAACTTTTCGGCTCCATCTGCCAGTTATTATGATTTCTGATGACATCAGATATGCCAAGCAAGCCGAATTCCAAAACCATCAGCTCGCCATGTTAAAATGGAATTTTTAGCCTGAAATCAGAAGCCATTCAAATCTGCAGCAAGCTCTCACTGTGGCTGTTGATTCAGAAAACCAAGCCTTCCCTGAGACCAGTGGTGTTCCTTACAGATGTTTTGCTTGAATGAAGGAAGCCTCTTCAGAGGACTGGTATACAACATCAAATGCAACGGAAACATCAGGAATCTGCAAATCTCTTGGTCTCATCACTTTGGTAGAAAAGGTGGCGATGTGCCAAAGGTCCATCTCAGGTGCATCTTACCCTTCATGGAGAAACAAGACAGCCCACTAGGAGTGTTTGCTCTGGGAGAATTCCAAGGGAAGTTTACAATGCACTTGTTTCTTCAACTGGTGGACTGATATGTAATCATCATCATCATCATCATCACTACCACAGCTGTAGCTATTTTATTTTTGACACAGTAGCCACCATCATCCTTGCATAAAATAAGTCATATCAGGTCACCCCTCCTCCCACGTCCCTCAGAGTAAAATCAGAAGTCTTCAGGGGGCTCCCCAGATCCTTCCTGATCTGGCCTTATCTTATCTCACTGCAGTCATCTCTTGTCCTCCCTAGTTTACTCAGCTCCAGCTACACTGGTCCCTTGCTGCTCCTGGGATACTGTAGGTGTGCTCCCACCTTAGGACTAGGGCCTGCTGAGCCCCTCTGCTTGGAATGCCCACCCTGCCCCCTACCTTGTTGGCTAACTCACTCCACCCCTCCAAATTCTTGCTTAAATGTCACCATTTTAATGAGTCATCCCCTAACTACCCTGTGTCCCCCTACTGCCTCTCTTCTAATCTCCTCTACCCTGACCTACTTTCTTTTTTCCATACTGGTTTTCACCTAACATGCTATGTAATTTTCTTGTTATTTTGTTTATTGTTTATTATTTTTCTTCCCACACTAGAACGTCAGCTCCACAAAGTCAAGGGATTTTGTTGTTATTGCTCTATTTTGTTCACTGATATCTACCAGGTAGCTAACACAGAGTTGGCACAGTAGGTGCTCAACGACTATGTGTTGAATGTTGAATGGCTGAAATGTGGGGGGCTTATATGTGCTGTGGTTATGCTAAGTGCTTTACATGTCCAGATATATCACTCGGCGACCCACGAGAAAGATAATATTATTAACCACATTCACGAGTTAAGAAACTGAAGCAGAGAGAGGTGGATTAACCTGCTGAGGGTCGCATAGCTAGTCAATAATGAAGCCAGGGTTCAAACCCAAGCAGCGAGATCTTAGAATGCTAGTTCTTGACCACATCAACTAAATTGAAACAAGCAATGCCAAGAAGAGGCTACATACTCAACAAGCACGTGCTGCTTATGACAGACATCAGCTTGTTGTTTCTACATTCATTCTTTTCCTGGTAAGAGCACCCCAGTTTCCCTCTAGGGAATCATTCCTTCCTCCATTTTCCATCTGTGGGCTTCCTGTGCACTGGACTCCATTCCTGAGCCAAGTAAAGCATGTGATGAGAGAAAGCCAATCAGCAGCCAGCATTCCACTGGCCTTGGTGATTGGCTCAGAAATGGGCACGTGACCTGGTCGGAGCTGAGAATGCTGGGACAAAATGGCTTCAATTCTCCTGTAGGACATGGATGCGGGTAAACTGGTAAGCATAATCCTGGGAGCCTACAGGGGTGACTCTGCCTGAGAATAGAGCCAATGACGAGGAAGTGGACCCAATAAATGGTGTGAGAGGCCCTGGGTCCTGCCCACTAGGCTTGTCTGAAGCCTCAAGGCACTCTCCTCTATAATGGGTGGGTAATGGCTTCCCTGTCTTGTTAAGGGGCCTAAGAACATGTCACCTTCTTTGGTTTTCTCCTTTTTTTCTTCCTTCTCTCCTTCTTTGCTTCCTTCTTTGCCTCTCTCTCTTTCTTTTCTAACACCAACTTAGTAAACACTCCGCGTCAGAAACTATGCTGCATTTAAAAACATTATCGCGTTTTATTTTTACAACAACGATATTGGATAGGAATATTTGATATTCCCATTTTATGGATGAAGACACAGGCTGGAAAATTTGCACAAGGTCATCCAATTGGTAAGTGACTGAGCCAGGTTTCAGAGCCAAGCAATCTGACTCCAGCCCATGCCCTCTTAATCACTAGACTAGACCACACTGCCTCCCTTGTGAACCACAGGGTCATATGGTAGGTGGACCAGAGTTGACAGAAGAAGAAAGGATGGCTACAAATTCAGCCAAGTGTGCATCAGGTAGCAGTGGAAGCGGCCGACTAGCACAGTGATTAAGAACAAAGCTTTGGATTCATACCAAACTCCTGGTTTGAATTCTGCCTTTTCCATATGCTAGCTGTGTGAACATGGCATATTAATTAACCTCTCTGGGCTCTGGAATTCTCATCTCTACAGTGACGATCATAGTAGCTGTCTCAAGATGATGTTGCCTGGTTTAACTGGGGAAATAGGTACAAAGTATTACCCCATTATTGGGAACATAAATAAAAGCTACTATGACAGTAATATGTTAATTACTATTAACTAACTATAAATTACTATTAATAGCTATTAATAGTAATACTTTAATTACTATTAAATTACTATTAATTCACTAACATTAATCACTATTAATATTCTTATTTATTATTAGTTGCCCTTAGAATTTTCAGTCCTAACAGCAGAAGCCCTGAAGAAAGAGAGCAAAGTGTGTTTTCTCCCTTGTGACTTTGGTCAGCAGGCCCTATCCTTGGAAATGAAGACTATTTATATGCTACTAAAAAAAAGCCATTTAAACTATGCTCAATTTTGTCAACCCTAGGCTGGAAAACCAGCCTTCAGGAGGTGACTGTGTTTACAGAGATGTTCTCAGAAATATGCACATGCCCCACTGAGGGGTGAATTATCTGAGTTCCTCCCCAGGTGGTGTCAAGCAGACAGTTCTTTCAGAATTAGGCAATCTGGCTACTAAACTACTGGTGTTTGACCACGGGGCATACAGCTTCCCAAGCAGAGAAGTATTATACAAATAGGAAACATCTCCCAGTTCTCAGATTAATGCCGCTGTAGAAAATAGCATCTTAGTAAATGCATTCTCCAAATGGAGGCGCTTCCGTTGCAAACCTGTCTTGTCTATCCTGAGAGAAATGGAATGTTTTGGCTAGGCATAAACGACAGTGAGAGAATTTTCTAAATACACGTTTTCTTTGTGTCAGAGGAAATGCATATTGTAGATGATTTCTGAGACTCCTTGGGGATAATAGCTCCTAAATAAATGCTTTTCTCTGTCCTAAGAGAACAGAAGTCACGATATCTGTTTTACATTTGGGGATGTCCAGCTTCCCTCCTTTCTTCCCCGCTTCCTAAAACTGTTCCGTTGTATTTACCAAAAAAAAGCATTTCGTTTGGGCATCAGGGCTGACCAGGAGACTATTTGAAGTTAAAGCATTTTGCCAGTTTCCATTTTCTTCTCGAACATTGCTTTCTACTTCTGCCTTTTCTTTAAAAAAAAAAAAAAAAAAAAAAAATCTGACTTAAGAAAACTTGATCTGTTTGGAAACAGGCTGGCCACAACTATTCCCTCCTATGCTCCTAGACAGAAGGAGGCGTGGAGGCGAGAGGGCCCAGAAGATTCCGGGGGGAAAATGGCAAGAGAGGGCAAAGGCACATGGGGCTTCTCCACAGGGGATGTTCAATAACTCTCCAAGCCTTTATGCTGTAGGACAGGGGCTCATTTGCTCGATTTGGGGTGACAGCAGCCGGTTTTGTTACAGCATAGCTGGAGTTTGAAATAAGTGTAGCTCTCAGAGGCCGAAAGCGGCATTCGTTATCTTAGCCATGGGAGGGCATGGAAATCGGAGGCCTTTTGGCAGAGGCAGCATAAATCCAGTGTTTGCGAGAGGCCGACCCAGCCAGGGAGGAAGGAATGCACAGTTTCCCTTTGACGGTGAGATTTCCTGCTTCTCGTTGGAGAGGTTGTCTGGACTCAAAGCACAGGCAAAGTCTGCATCAATTACTTGAAAGGAAACCAACCCTATTCCTGAAGGTTTGGCAGCAGAAACATGCATTGTTGAGAAAGGGGAAGGGAAAAAAAAAAAAAAAACTAATGAACTCCCGTCTCGGTATTTTCAAAGGCCTCTTGTGTTGGTGACTGCTTTTTTTTAACAGAGTTCTTAGGAACTCTCATTAGCCCCTCAATAAATGCTACTTTAAGGGCTTGTAACTTTGTCATTAAATCTTCACTCCAAGATGAATTAAGGTTGCAGCCAAGAAATGCCCTCCCCACCCCCTGTGAGCTTCTTTACAATTACCAAAAAGCAGGAAAATAGATTTGTGGGGGATTTTTAGTACCCGTTTACGTGCCTTCCTGTCAAATAGTGATTAATTCAGGGCCACTTAAGTTTTTCTAACTTTCATCCATAATGGGCACGCTGACATTTTTATTTGAATCTCTTTACGCCATCCAAAATAATCTCCTTCAGCAACAGAAACTGCTGGTTAATTGCCACAGAGCAGCTGTTGCCTCTTCTCAGCCGACAGCCTCTTTCAGGACGGTTCGGAGCTTCGTGCCTGTGGAACCGCGGGCCGGGGACAGCGTGTCAGGTGGATTGATTGAATGGCCCCCTTGTTCCTGACTAGCTGTGTCTACACTGGTATCAGGGCCAAACAAAGCCCTTCACATCTAAATATAGCATTTTCTTTGGCCCCGGGCCCTCGCTGTCTTGTTTTTCCATTCTTCCACACTCTAAAACAAATCCGAGAGGGCCCCATTTTAACATGACTTACTTTTACCCAAATTTGCATATTCCATGAGTCAGACTGGTCCTAGAAATACAAGTTCATGCACAATTAATCTGATTTTCTGGTTAATTGAAGTCTAACCCGAAAACGGCTTTGAAAAATCCATTCTTGTTGCAAAGTCTTCTGAAAACACGTTCACACACTTTGAGAACAGCAGAGCCGTGGGACTGAAAGAGAATTCCAGGTCTGAGTGCACACAGGGTTACGGATCTAGCCAACTTACCTTGACTTTCCGTCTTCTGCGTGACCCCATTCCGTTTTTGAACAACTTTTATGCTTGGGTGTATCCTTCTTGTATTTCTTGCTTTGATTATTAGTGGAGTAAATTTGTTTTTTTGACTTGTTTTCTTGGTGACAGAGGAGTGAGCAAGGCTTCAGGGTACCGACTTAGCTATTATCCTGTAGGAATCTTGGAGACAGAGTAAGACGGGCTGAGTCTTCAGGAGCCAGGACATACGTGTGGCCTCTCCAAACTTGTTTTCTTATAATCTGCTCCTTTCCAAGGGTGGGCTGAGTGAAACCACTACAGATGTTTGGAATCCAGTTAGATGGGTTCCCATTAATCACCTTTGCTGCATTGCACTCTGAGGGTAGCCCTCAGCAAATGTTGGCATAACTTGTGGCAAAAAAAGAAAAGGAGAGGAGAGGAAAGAAAAACAGCTAGTTTAAAATATTGTGTGTTTTCTTTTCTGATTATAAAAGTAACATGTGTTATAAGGTCAAACAATATAGAAAGGTGAAATATAGAAAGTAGAAGTCCCCTGAAGTCTATCCTACAGGAGTAGATATTTTATGATAAAAGATGTATCTGGCCCATGGCTATGTGGAGGTGGTATATCTCTGAATCTGGTGAGATTACAGGTCAGGCTGGTACAGTTTAGGCTGTCAACCCCACCATCTGCTTACTTCGCCTTCAGAGCATTGACAGAAAGTCCAATCAGCCTTCCAGCTCCTCCCGAAGTCCCAGCTGAGAAAAGTATTATCCAGGGACATCTCGGGATCATGATTGCCATCCACTCCACTAGGCCCAAGGAGTTCTAGCTTTGGATCAAGTTGGACACCAGAAACCTGCTCATCTGTGCTTTATTTATTTAGGTCAAGGGCAAGAGTTACAAGCACATTTGTGGTCAGTCATTTGCCCTCTCTCTGACTATAGGGCAGGCATCTCTAAGCTAGTGTAGACTCTTTTTCTGCTCAGCCTAGATGTGACCTTGAATCTTCTCAAGACAGGGCTTTGCGACTCCACCACCAGGCAACTGGAGTGGCCACTAGACAGATGCCCATTCGCCTTGCTTTGCACTCCAGCCCTGGTAATTCTGCAACTGTGTTTGCTCTCAAAGTTGATATTGAACTTCTGCTCTCATATCCCCCTTATGAAGAGCCCTGTGTGTAAAATTTATTTAAAAATGATGCGTCTGGAAAAGTTCTCCCCTCTGAAACATTGTATGCTCCAGTAAAGTAAGGCTTTGTCATTAGTCATGACCCTCCTTTCGCTCTTGCTGCCAGGAGGCTCTGAGTCAATGGTAACAAACATAATGAGCCTCATGATTGTCCTCTTGGCAACCTCCTTTTTTCTTGTCCAGAGTTTTTGTTTTTATCATTTGTGGTTTGGGTTGTGAACTGTCTTCTGTCAGAGAGGTGAAGGTATAATTAAATAAATGAACAAATTAAAAAATCCTGCATCCAATCTGGTGTCTTATCAATGCAGGCCTTAGTCTGAGAGCAATTTTTGTTGTTCTTCATGTTTAAAAACATATCCATGCCTTTGCAGGCTATCCTAGAAGAATGCTCAGTGCCAGGACAATGTCATTGGAGCTGGAAAAGGGAAATAAAACTGGGCTGATTGGTCTGGATAGACGAGATCTTTATTTTCAGCCTTTGGAGAACGTTGTTGTGGCCCCATTTTAAAGATGAGGGAGGGCAGACTTGGCTTCCTGGGGCCACCAGAGTGTGCCTGAGTGACATGTGACTCCCAAGTCCTGCCTCCAGGCCACTTTGGCGTGTAATCCTGTGCAACCTTTTCTATTTCAAAAGTGCTTCAGCACTCCCTGGCCATTGCAAATGCTACCGGTGAGCACACTTCATTTCTACTTTGTCTGGCAATCAGAATCGCTCCGACTTTCCAAAAGCATGAAATCTCCGAATGAAGGAACAGTAAAGTACTTGGCTTCCAACACCCCCTCCCCCCAACACAGAGAAACAATCTGAATACACAAAATTAGAAAAACATACACAGAGTGGTTGTTTAAAATTCACAGCTGTCAACATCAAGTATTTTGTGTGAGAGAAAGAATGCAAGAAACATCGGGTTAACAAAATAGCTGCAGATGGATCGGTTCGCAGCGAGGACTAGGCTGGCATTGTCTGTGCTCTGTTTTGCAGAGGCTCATTTGCATCCCAGGACAAAGGTTCGCTGTTGGAGACCCTTTCTCTCCATCCTCCTCCTGCAAAAGGCGCCTCGCCTTCCTCCGTGAAGATAGTCGGTCTCCCTCCTCCCAACAGAAACCTACAGGAACGAACACAAATCTGTTATTTTAACACAACGTGGGCACAAAGTGGTGTTTTCATTCCGAATAAAGCTGGGGGAAGCTGAAGAATGGGGCCTTTTATTGGCAGGAGATACTCAAAGGAAGCAGGATTGAACTGTAGGCCAGCGAATATGAATAAAGTTGTTAGAGGATCTGCAGCCTGTGGCCTGGGAGCTCCCCGGTAAGTTCCCTGTCAGCTAGGAGCACTTTGCATCAGAATGCATAATTGCATCTGTTAATTACATTTTTAGCCCAGTCTTCCAACATAGAATAAATTCATTTTCCTCCCACTTTTCATACTGTCTGGGAGAGGAGACTTTTTTTTTCAATTTAATAAACATGATTGACAACAGAAAATGCAGATTTGCTTTCTTTCCATTATGACTGTAAATTTGCGTCCAGAATGCACACATGTATTTTGCTGATGATTATGTAGCAGTGAGCTAACAATTGCATTCATTCCACAAATTCTAAGGGCCCTGTTTTATGACTCTTGTAAGAAGTAGCTTGAAAGTGGCATGAAGCAATGTTTAAAAATATGCAGAGACTAAGGACGTTTTAAGTACCGTATCTAAAGTGAAATGCCAGGGTAGAAATGTCACTTCAATGAGACCAGCACTCTGAATTCTGGGCCTCCAATCCCTGGGCCACGTTTAGAGGGTTGAGCTGGAAATGCCTCAGTCTTTTACCAATACTTTTGAACCAGAAACTGGGCAGCTGCTTCACTCTTTGCCCGAGGTCGCAAAGGTTGTTGGCAAGACAACTGGGACCAACACCCTGACCAAGCTGGAGAGGAGGTGAGGATTGTGGGAGGCAGGCTGGGAAATCTATCCCCTCCTTCTCTTCCCTCCCTTGCTGTCTTCCTGTAGTCCCCAGAAAGAAGGGCAAGAGTCCCCCTTTCCCTTATGTGTCGGGAAAGCACAGGAAAGCTGAGAAACCCGGAGGACAGCGTGATTGCTCAGGCCGTAGCATGAGGCGCCATGAGTCTGGGGGTAGTGGCTGTGCAGTGCTTCTCCGGACAGTGGCCCCATGATGTAACTGAGGGTCTTGACACCAGCTCTTTAAATCAGGGGCTCCTTCAGAGGGTCCCTGCTGCCATTGTTTCTAATGGCCTTAATCCCAGGCCTGAGGGGCAAGTTAAATAATTTTTCTTTTTTAACCACTAAAGAAATCCTCCTGTTTGAGTAGAAGAGAGACGAAAAAAAGCAAATCTTCCAGAGCATACCTAATCTCCTCTTGATCTGGTCTCCCCGGGCCTCTGACTGGCAAAGCTAAGCCTGCAGATGGTTCTGGAAAGATGAGCATGTGAATCTCTCTCCTTCAGCCTGGGAGAGTGAGCTAAGGAGGGGAGCCCCGTGGTGTCTTCAGAGCCTTGAGCCTGTGCTCATGCCCTAACAGTTGTTCAGGCCTTGATGCCATTCGGTCACATGTCTTCGTCCAAATGGGAGGTCAGATGAGATCACTGGAGTGAAAGAGCTTTGTAATCTATAAGGCACTAGACAATGTCAGTCTGTTTTCATTATTAACCAGTAGCCCAGGCCCTTTCCTGTCAAGGAGCCTATTAAAGTTTGGGGGGGGGGGGCTCTGAGTTCCTTTTTTTTTTTCTTTTAGTTGTTAACAAATATTTATTGAGGGCCTACCACTGACCAGGCATTTTATAAACATAGATCAGACCATGTCACCCTCCTTAAAACACTCCAAGGCACCCCATCACACCTAGAATAACAGTCAAAGTCTTTACCACAGTCTGCAAGGCCCACTTTCCTCCTTCTGCCCCTTTTCCCTCTCTCAGTCTGTGGGGTCCCCCCAGACATGACACGACAACTGCACTTTCACCTTCAGGCCTTTGTTGCATCTGGCCTGAAAACACTCTCTCTTTCAACCCACTGAGGTCCAAACATCACTTCCTCAAAGAGGTCATTCCTGACCGCACTCTCTAAAATGCTCTCCCTCCATACCTGACATTCCTTACCCCACACCCTGCTTTAAGGGTCTTCACAGCCCTCAACATAATCTGAAATGACTGAAGATGTTTGTGTACGTGTGTGTGTCTATATGTTTGTTGTTGTCTCGCTCACTAGAATGCATGCTCTGCAAGGCATATTTTGCCCATGGCTGTATGTCCAGCACCTAGAATAGTACCTGGCACATAGTAGGTGCTCAATGAATATTTTACAATATGAATATCAAGCACTGGGGATGTAAAGATGAGAAGAAATCGAGGGGGTTACAGTTCTGTCCTTTATCTGATGGGACTTGGCTCAGAAAGAAAGCAAGAATAATTAATAAAGCAATATTTACTTTATGACTTAGTGCAAAAGACTTGAGCAATCAAGTTATTTCTTTTTCATAAGAAGCTTGCCCAAGATTGAGGATCTGGTTTCTAAGATCTTCTTTGAAACAAGGAGTCTTGGCATGAGACATATGGGGACCCATGGACAGAGCCAGGTCAGAGACTTCTGGGGACCCCCAGGAAGGGCTGCCCAGCTCCTAGCAACTCCCTCCATGGCTACCTTGACATTACCCAACCTGTTTTCTATCTCCCTTGATTGGCAAAGACTGATGGCCTCACCCAGGCTGAGCCAATTATACTCTTTCATCCCTCGCCCACTGGCCAGCAGCCTTCAGCCAGGTAAGTCAGAGTTTTCTCCTGGGGATTTTCCAACTGGAACCAGAGAGAAAACCTGTTTTCTTTTCCAGCGACGAAGCTATGCAGATGGGAGCCCAGGAAGAGCCAGTGGCAGAGGTTCTGGCTCCGTGGCACCAGCCAGAGGATGATGATGGAGAGACAGGAGTTAGTGACGGAGACAGAGAGAAAAGGAGAGAATGTCCAGGCCTTGGACCCACCTTCACTCCCTCCTCCACCCACAGTCAGGTGTCACTAAATCCCTCCTTGGCCGAAGCTAGCTCAAGTCAGGGTTTGCTTCAATCAACTGAAAGTGCCTTAATAAATACTTTCATTTAAACTAGTTACTTAATTATTAATATTATAAAATAAATACATAAGTTTAGTATTTAAAAATTTAAGCACTCCAGGAGATTATAAAATAAGAAGAGGTCTTCTTCCTTGGCCCCCAACCACCGCCACTCCCTCACCCCGCCTCCGCCTGGCTCCTGTCTCATTCCCCAGAGGTAACCCGCAACCACTTGTTAAACTTATTATCCTTCGAACTGTCATTTGACAGACTTCTGGCAGGCATTTTGAAAAGCAGCAGAAAATCCTTTGTAATTTTGATTTATCTGATTGTAATATATATTACTCTTGTAGATTTTCAAACAATGGCTTATTCAACCATTTATTTTAGTCAGCTTTGTCTGCATTAGTAAATGTTTTGACATTAGCCATTTATTTCAGAGATGAATGATTCATTTGGGTATTTCTCAACAACATAAAATAATACTCGGGGTGAGGGCATTGCTGACTTTTTGGCAGGGACTGAGTTATTCATTTTTACATTCTTCATACGGTTCAGCGTGCTGTGTGCAGAGTAGGCACAGTGTGCATTGGAATGGATGAGGAATTTGGTGAAAAGGAGCCTGAGACAGAAAAGGAAAGACTGAACCGTCATTGAGCGCTCTCACGGTACCGTGGAGTTGGCATGCTTTGTCTCTTTTAGTCGTTGCTGTAGCTCTGAGCAGGTCTTGTCCCTTCTGTAGCTGGTTTGTTGGCTTTACGTTTCATGGTGAGGCTACTGCGTGTCCCTCCGATGAACTCATTTTGCTCATGTTAGCCTGAGTTGGTTTCTGTTGCTTGCAACCCAAGACCTCTGACAGAGAAATTAGTGCCTCCAAAGCAGGGTGACTGAACTGGATAGGAAAAAATAGATATAACCTCACTTACAAATGAGGAAAATGAAGGCACAGATTCATTCATTAAGTACTTTGCTTCAGGCCACATAGCTAGGGAGCGGCCAAACAGGAATTAACTCCGGTCTCTCAAGGTACAAAAGTTTGGCGCTCTCACCGTTCTGTAGCCGGGTGCCAAGACTCTGGCACAGGAACAAATTATGTCTAGGGGCCAAAGACAACATGACTGAACTTGCATGATTTGCACCAAGAAGTCAGTCTGCGTGTGTTTTGCAGAAGATGACTTCTTCCAGAGGTCTGCGGGCTTCATCCCTGGAGAATTTTCTAGATCCTTGCTGATGCAAACGCATGTCTTAGACACTTAGAAAAAAATATTCAGAAGAGACCAATCATGAAACAGAACCTCAAGCCCTATTCTCTCGTTTGCTTCCTTGTTTTTAAATGTTTCATGTGCATCTCGTTCCTCTTCTGTTGCCCTATCCACATAGGGAAAGAAAAAGAACTTACTATCTATGGTGAATATTGATAATTTACTTGTTTTTGGTAAGATCCTTTATTTTACACAATATTACAGAGTGGTCAAAAACAGGGGCTCTAGAGCCAGAGTTCCTAGGTTTGAATCCCAGCCCTACCATTGGCCATGTGACCTGTGACTTTGTTGTCCATGATAAGTTACTTATCATCTCTGCCTCTGTTTCCGCCTCTGTAAAATCGGTATAATAAAACCTGCTGTCTCCTGGAATGGTTGTAAGGATTAAAAAGTTAACATATGTAAAACACTTATAGTAGGGCCTTGCACATAGTAGGTACTGAAAGTATTTGCTATTAGTATTATTTCTTAATTTATTATTTTAATTGTTTAAAAGGTACTCATTGGGAAGCTGAGCAGATGAAAGAGTTTTGAATTCTGCAAGTATGTGTGTGGGTTTTGCAGTTCAGAGCAGTGGTTCAGAATCTGTGATTAAGGCATAGGTCTTAAAGTAACAAGTGACTGGTAGCAATAGGAACACAAACAGAATCCTGCTTCATGGGTATTCTAATTATTCTTTCCTTTTTGACATGATTCCATGTTTAGCTGCATAGCGTTAAGCAATACTTACACAGTTCGGGAAAGGGCAATTTAGAAAGATCAGACCCAATGATCTTAAAGCTGTGATGTATGGTTCAGTGAAAGTATAAGTAGGTCAAATACCTCTAACATTGAATTAGCTGAAATTATGCAAGCTATTATATTGGATATTGCTATTTGAACATTTTGTATAAACTGCAGTAATACGCACTCATCTTTATGGGATGAATCAAGACTTAAAACTAATTCTGGCGAATTAAGAATTGTATTTTCCAGGGATTAACTACCACAATTTGACTGCAGCTGTAAAAATTTTATTAGGCAATACATCTGACCTCAAATTGGAAATTTGTGTTGGAACCAGTTTAGGAAATAATTATTGCTGTGTTGTTAATTTTATATTTGCCTAATAAAACACAGCAGGAACAACAGGGCTGGATGAATGTAACAAAAGAAAGCTCTTAGACATGCTTTAAATGAGTATTTTCAACCAGGCTGGAACTAGGAATGTGCATCTCTGTTGAACACTGTTGCGGCTGACATTGTGGAATTAATAATATTTCATAGTTATCAGGCTATGAAAGAGAAACATGTTGATGTCGTTTGAATCATTCTCACCAGCCAATAAGAAGTGTCACTGTGTGCACGTCTGAAACAGTTTGCTTTAGTAAAGTTTAACTTCCTCGCATACTTAGAACCTCACAGGAACAGGCTCTGCTGCACACATGCGCATTGACACTGACACTCCGGGACTGCTCACTTGTTCTCATTTGTCCAGTTTGCATTGTGAAGAGTATTAGCAGAGAAAGACCAGCCACTCTTGGAAGGGAAAAGCATGTGTCTTTGTCATCGTGGGCGTTGTGGTTCTTGTTGAGAGAGGGCTAATTGTTACGTAGATTCACATTGTGAGAAAGTTATTCCCTTTACAATCTGCTCCTGATCCTTCCAGTTGTATCAACCAAGAAGTCTCAGGTTGGTGGGAGGATGTCTTTAACACATTTTCCACTCTTTTTTGTCTCCGTTTTTACCAAGGAAGGGGCAAGACTCAGGCTCAGGGCCTTAGGAGTCAATAACAACTAGCTAGAGTTCAACAATATCGAGTTGTTTGTCCCGCTTTTTTTAATACCTGTATTCAATTTAGGGTGAGCGAATATGGTGTTTCATTTATGATAAGGAGTGAATGCCTACTTTAAAAATAATTAAGCGTGAAATAAGTTAATTGATTTGAAGAAAAAATATTTGGTAAATAATATAAGTAGTCCTTGGATAAGGCAAAATCCAGACACTTGTTGTAAGAGGCAGGCTCTTCTCAAAGAGTTCGAACTGGACAGAGACTAATGAAAGGACTAGCTATAGAGGTGTGGGTGGGGTCCGGGGAACCAACGGGGCTGCTGAGCACCTAGGGACTCGCAACTGCAGGAAGCCGTCACCCTCCTAGGGCTGAGGAGTGAAGAAGGGATGGTTTTCCCAGAGCCAATGAGAGCTGGGACCTTGGAGCCAAGAGACAGTGACCCACTGGGAAGCAAGGAGGGCGAGGGAAATAAATACCCTGACCTCGCCCTCCTTCCATCTTCCATCTTCCAACATCCTGCTAGGACTTCCGCCAGCCCAACCCAACCAGAAGCCAAGGTCAAGGGAGAGCTGAGTGCCGCAGTCCTCAGAGGTGAGCGAAGGACTGAGAGTGTATCAGGAGTGGGGGCTGGCACACGAAGGACACCACCGCGGTGGGGCTTGAAGGACTGGAATCTGGGAGATCCTGCTGGGGCATATAGAGAAGGGTGAACTGGAGATTCAGGGAAAGAATCGACTTTTGAGAGCCTACCCTGTATTTGCCATGAGTCAAATATCGTTTACCTGCTTGAGTTCATTATTTATTTCATTAGTGACCAGATGAAATGAAGGAAATCCACTTCTGCGTACAGAAGTACATTGCAAAAGTACAAAGGCAAGTGAGTTATTAACAGATGAAGGTTTGGTTTAAAATCCCGCCTGCCAGCAACCCCGCGCCCCCAGTGCTGTGTAGCACAGAGCCCAGCAGTTGAGAGTAACAGCTTAGGGGTCCAGCCTGCCAGGGTTCACGTCCCAGCTGCGTTCTTTCCCGGCTGTCTGATATGGGGCAGGTCACTTAACCTTTCTGTGCCTCATCTCACTCTTCCACAAAATGGGACTTGGCAGTTCTACTTCTCAGGGATGCTGTGATGATTAAGTGAGTTAATATGAATAAGTATTTTATGGTGGTAACATGTTATTATAATTCTGGTGGGACGTATTATTATTTTTTATCTTGAGAAATGGTGTCTTGCTATGTTGCCCAGGCTGGCATTAAACTCCTGGGCTCAAGCCATCCTCCCTCCTCAGCCTCCCAAGTAGCTGGGACTACAGGTATGTGCCACCATTCCTGGCCTGTTTTATTTTTATTTTATTTTGCAGAGATGATATTCATTCTCTCTTTAAGACAAAAGGAATGTAAGTACTTACGCTTATGCATAAAAAAATTGAATAGGGAAAGATCTTCTTTTCTCCCTGATTTTTATTAACAACTATAAAACTTTAATAGATCAACAGGCATAATACTTTGATAATCGAAGCCCTAGTTAATTAAGTAAATCAAACTGCTGTTTTGTTCTGATAGCTGTTGAAATATTTTCTGGGATGGATTAGTCCACTTAGATGACCTGGTGTAAACTTACTTGAAACTTCTCTTGGAGGCCGAAAGACTTGGTGATCTGAGACTCACCGTTTGTAAGACGTGGCCTTACCCTTTTAGCCTATGGATCGAGAATCAGAGCATCCCAGGCATTAATTTGGGAGGATTTTCCCTTAATCCACAATATAGTATTTTCTTATCTTTTGCTTCTTCTGATGTGATGAATAAAATACCCTAAGAAGTTAAGGTTCTCCTCGCCCAAGGATGCTTTGCGTGGTAAAAATCCTTTATTTAATGCATGTGTGTTGTGGTGGTGGGTGGGTGCCCTGGCTAAGGCAGGACTCCTGGCCTTGGGGAGATCACGATTTTAATGAGGGATGTGGGACAGGAGCCAGATCAGACTCTTGTGACCGCTTTAAGACTAGCAGGTGTAAGGAGCCACGGGGATTCTGGAAAGGAATCTCCCCATTCTGCTGGAGATAGGAGGTGGGTTGAGCAGACCACAGATGACCTTGAGAAGGAACTGGTTTCTGAGCTGAATTCTGAGGGAGAGGTAGGATTTTGAGAATGAGAGATGGATAAGGAGAAACATTTATGATAGAAATAATTCTGCATAAAGGCTTGAAAATGACTGTATAGGATTTAAAAACAGCAAACATCTGATTTGGCAACCATGTGTAGGCTCTAGATATCTTTTATTTAATAGAATAGCATACGGAGCTCAGTCATGAGACATAGGTCAGAAAGGGGTTTTGAATGCCGGGCCAAAGAATGTGTGTGCAATATGATTAGTTGATTTTTAGGCCTTCAATCTTGCAATGAAAAGGTGTCCCAATTTCTCAGAATTAAGAGATGGAAAGTTATGTTCTTACCCTTACAGAGCTCATCATCAGACATGTAAGATGTTGATTACTGAACTGTGTGGCCAAGACCACAGCAGAGGGACAGTGGGGACAGGAGAAGGGTGCCTAACTCAGGGAGGGTCACAAAGGCTGCTAGAGGAAGGGGTCCCTGTGCGAGAGACGTAAGGGAAAGGCAAGTGTTGATGCAGCAAACGAAAGAAGGCTGAGACAAGGTACTCCAGGTGGAGAAAGCATTGTGTGCAAAGATCCAGAGATGGCTACTGAGGAACAGCCAGTGTTCTTGCTCTAAGGAGATGCTGGTGTGGTGCTTTTACTCGCAAGGTAGAGAATCCCACTTGGGCTAATGCAAATAAAGATATGGGGTTATTGTGAGGACACTAAGGGCTCCTGGAATCCAAGGGCAATACAGCCAGGTATGGCCAGCAGGAGCCAGAGTCATCTTCACCTCTCCTGCTGAGCTACACCATTTCTTGTCCTATCTGTTTATGTTTCTCTTTCTCTCTCTCCTCTTTGACTTCCATCAGACTCAACCTGGCCACCAGCCTACAACACAACACAACCTGTCTGTTCAACCCTGACTCAGCCACTCAGCCCGTGTTCCCAGGAGAGGACTCTGATTGACCCTTCACCTTGATTTAGGCAGAGCTCTTGGCACCAGATTCTGCCAAATGACTCTCTAGAGATTTGTTGCCTTTGGTTCAAGACCTCTGGTCCAATCAGCTGTGGCTGCAGAGGGAGGGAAGAAGGGTCACGTGGTCCATGTCCACTTAATTGGAGCTTCGGGCCTAAATCCCCAAAGGGTAGAACATTCTAGAGAATGTCACTGAAGTGAAAGCTGTGGAAAAATCTAGGGATGAGTTGGTCGGCAGGGAAGAGACATTCCTTCCATCGGACAACATGGTGCCCCAGAGAAGCCATCACTCCCCCCACCCCGACCCAATCTAAGTGCAGTGACCTGAGAGCCACTTGCTTGATTGACATGCTTGGCAAGATCTGCTCATTCTGATCCCACTCTTTTAATTTCACTTGGAACAGCAGAGAAATAAATAATTCAATTAGGCATTTTTCTGTTACACCTACGGAGGCAACTGAGTGGCAGGAATCTCTCCATCAGGTTGTCAGTTTTATCTTAAGAACCTGGGGCAGAAAATGGTGGCAAATGATAATCTGGGATTGGAGAAAGAATGGAATGCAGCCCTCCAGTCGGAATGTTAATTCCTAGAATTTTGTGTTTGTCTCGACGGCTACGCTTGCTTCATTTTATTAAAAGTTTAAGAATTTCTCTGATCAAAACTATAGTAATACGCTAAGAAAAAAATCCTCCCCTCAAATAACAGCATATTAAAATTTACTTCCCAGGAAAGAAAATAAATTTCCATGAAATAAAGGAAAGAACTAATAGACACTCCTTTTCTGAATAACTATGGGTTTTTTTCTTGCAAAGAATGAGCTTTCAGGCAAGTACATTTGTGTGTCTCTCGAAGTAGGTGATGTCTGCTGCTCTAAGACAATAGTAATTAAAAAAATTAAACAATTACAAAAAGAAAAAAGTTTGTCATCAATTTTAATTTTATGTTATGTGAATTAATATTTCTTTTTATAATGCAATATTCTGCAATTTATCATGCGGGCCCAGTCCTTGCTTCTGCATTGTAGATAATTAGTTTACATTACTCTACAGAAATGAATTGTCGCTGGTGATCTCAAGTGCCTGCTAACAAATCACTTCTGCTGGGGATTCATTTAGATTCTACTCAGGCCTCAACTATAGCAATATGTGGCATTGTCCTTAAATGTTAAATATCAGGCTAATTTTTTAAAAAAGATTCCTAGTCCAAGAAAACTAGAAACCTATCCTTGGGGCAGATCGACACTTTGTTCTTTTACTTCAAAACGAAAAGGATTTATGTTTTCAAGTATAATTTTCGTTGCTAATTTTTCTTGCCTCTCCACTTCCGCCCACCCAACAGGGCCACTAAACTAATCAGGAAGGACAGTGAAGAGAAGCTTGGGACTTCTCCAGGCTGTTAATGAGACACAATGACTCATGAGTTTTTGAGCACCTCCTCCTCTGAAACCTGATCTCATCATAAAATACTTAAGAAAGAATCTATTTCAGAATTCCAGTATTTGTCGTCATCATGAGTGCGAGAGCCGTCTTACGGATCAATTTCATCATAGGAAAGAAATTGAATTGTCTGATCAAGTCCTGTGAAGTCAGTGTTACAGAGCTAATCTGTCTCTCCGCACTTCTGAAGAGAAATAGGAATAACAGTCTGAACGCACAGCGAACTGGGCGGGCACTGACACGCCATCTCCAAAAGTATCGTCTCTGGGATTCCTAGAGGGAAGTGGATAATTTCTGAGGATTTGATTCACTGTCATCCAGAGATTCTGAAGAGCACGGTAATACTCCAGAAAACTGGAGAAAAATATCAGCACAGCTGCCAAGTGTACCAAAGGGAAAATGCTGCTAGATTTGACCCTCTGGATGCCTCTCCAGGCTCAGGCCGTTCCCCATTTATCCTTCTCCTTTCCCGCCCAGTGCCCCACCCCTTCCTTAGGTAAAATGCATCGAAGACCCGCTGGCTGCATTCTCCGGAATGCAGACTGGTGTGGTTTTAGTATTTAGAGAAGAGCTCTCCAAGCCCCGTCTTTAGGATCTCAATGGGCCTTTGGGGAATGCTACAGTAGGAGAAAACCTGCTTTTGTTCTTATTGTTTCTCTTATCAGTCTGCCCTGTTGCTAGAAGTAAAACCTCTTAGAAACCCAAAAGGATGCGGATGTGGGCAAGGAGAGGAGGGTAGGAGAGAAGCTCTCTTTCCAGATGTCTCCCAACCTCGTTGACTCATGTCCTTCAGGGCTTTGCTCAAATACCACCTCCTCAGGGAGGCTTTCCCGCCCCCCCCCCTTCTAAAACACTCTCTGATTCACTTCCCTGGTTTAATTTTCCTTTTAATACTTTTTACCATTTGAATATTCCATATGTTTAACTTATTGATCTTATTTGATTGCCTGCTACCCCATTAGAATCTCTGCTCCATTAGCATGGAGATGTTTGTCTGTTTTGCTTACTAGATGCTAGACAGCGCCTGGCCCCCTCTACGTGATCAATTACTATTTGTTATTAAAAGATTTGTGTCCTCATGGGCTGAGGGACCAAAGCCCCAGTTGGAAAATTCAGTCTAAGATGGAAAGGAGACAGGTGCTTCTTGGTGTTTACAAAGACCCGGGATGACCCGAGACTTAAGCCAGGACAAAGGATCACCGCTAGGGCTTGATTCCCTGCAGGTCATCCCCCCATTACTCTCAGGAGCCCCATCCCTGTTGCCAACTCTTCCATCACAAACTCTGCCTTTAGGAAACCCCATTTTCAACCCTGGGTACTGCAGAAGTGGTTGGTTCAGACGAGCCTCGCTTCTTTCTGGGGGCCAGAGTCTGAACTCAGGTTCTACGTGCTCATCATGTCCCATAGTTGAAGGTGTCGTGGGTGAAACAGGCAGCCTGGATGCTCGCACCGCTCCCCACCGGGCTTTCTGTGGGGAACGGGTCTGGCCTCCCTCTGCTCCCCGGGGGCAGCCCATGTGCAGGGCGGGGTGTGGGAGCTGCCCTGGCCACACCCTTTGGAAAGTGTCTCTCCCCGACTGCAGCTATTGAAAGGCTAATCTTTTTGCCTCACATGGGTTAAGAGTGCAAAGTTGAATCCAAAAAGGGCTCAATTCAATCTCATTTCCTCCTGCCTTTGATCTCTTCGTTTCCTATTTCACTTCCTCTGACAATTTCCTCCTTCCATTCCCAGCACAAACAACTCTCACTGTGGCACTCGGCCACTCTCAGTCATTTTCCCAGACACCGAGCTGCCCAGCTGGCCGCCGTTCCCCGTCACCCTGTGGATGTTCCCATAAATGTCAGGCACAGGCTATAGAAAGGCAGGGTTGGGGACACCTCACTGTGTGTCCTGTGGATCCTCATGCCGGGAAACTTGGGTGTAGCCAGGGATGTCAGGGTATGAAGTCCTGGGGTGCCCCAAAAGGAAGGCAGCACAATGAGTAGCCGTGTAGGGTGTTTCATAGTGAACAAAAGCAGATTCCCACCCACGGATCCCTCAGAGCTGCTGAAGTCCTGCTTCCAGCCAGTTGTGTTTTTCTTTCCTTAATGAGCTCATAGGTGAGATCCAAATGTTCCATTCTTAAAAAAAAAAAAAATCTAGGCACAAAACATTCTAGAAACTTCTGTGTTCTATCTTGACATCTAAATCTCAATGTGAAATGGTTCCCGAACTAATCATATTAGTAAAACTGGCAAGATTAAAAGAGCCATAAACACACAGGCTCAGTGTTTCAACATCCATTAAAATGTATACAGCAGCCTCCCAGAATATTTAATAGGCTTATATGATGACTGAATGTGAATTCATTCATCTCAGTCAAGTCAGGTTATTAAGATACACATGCTAAGTGATTTGTCCTGTGTTTACCCTGTGCTGGGAAAATGGTATCTGATTTTGAAAAAAAAAAAAATGCAGAGCCATTCTTTGTTGGAAGAAATGGGAGTCAGGACCCCACCCCACCCCCAGTTTCCATGCCGGCTTTATCACAAGCAAACTGCTTAGTCCCTGTGGGACCCAGTTGTCCATTTCGAGAAATTAGGAGGGTTGTCCGAATGATCTCTGATGTTTCCTCCATCCCTGACCTCTTTAAATGTGGTAGGTGGGGTAGAATAGTAGTGTAGAGTGTGTGGACTCTGGCATTAGACTGCTCAGGGTTCAAACCCTGCCTCTACCACTAAGTGGATATGTAATGATTGAGCCTCAGTTTCTACATCTGTAAAATGGGGATAATGATAGAAGGCTATAGTGAGGTTATCCATACCAATCATGGTAACTAGTAAGTTCCCATTAAATGCTGGTTAACTTTAGAACTTAATGACCTACTGGGCATTTTAGGGCATAAATTTCCTTCCTGAATTGCACTTTGTATATAGTATTTAATTTAATCCTCACCACAGATGGAGTTAACCTTGATTTGCAGATGAGAAACTGAGACCCAAAGAAGATAGCTAACTTGCCCAAATGACAGAACAAATTGGACTGACTGGGTTCTGGGCTCCCCTCTTCTGGAACCTATGTACCTACCACCTCTGCTTAATTTCGATCCTATTTACTATCCCTCAGGGATTCTAAGTACAGATGAAGTATTCAGTCCCTAGCTATTACCTGCTCCATTTGGGGGAGATAAAAACAGCTGGATAATTTTCTGATCTTGCTGGTTTCTCTGGAGTTTAGACCTAGGAAACTGGAAATTGAAGTTGTGTTCTCAGTACCCGTTTTCTCTCCTTCATAATTGAAGCTTAGTCAACCAAGAACAGCTTTTGTTCATCATTATTACTTTAATTTGTTGAGACCTCAACAGCATCACATCTTTAGAATTAACGTGTGCCCTAGCCAAGCTGAGCCACGCAAAATCAGTGTTGTGACCGTATCTAAATTGAGATTTCTTACCCATGTCACTATGGACATTTTGGGCTGGACAGTTCTTTGCTGTGGGGGCTTTCCTAAACAGCCTCTCATCTTGTCAGACACATCGCTAGGCATTCTAGCAACTTCTACCCACTAGATGCCATTAGCAACCCCCTCTTTCCACACACCCCTCAGTTGTAACAATCAAAAATGTCTCCAGACATTGTCAAATGTCCCCTGGTGAGCAGAAGCACCCTTGGTATAGAACCCCTGGCCAGCTGAAGGATGGGAGGCTGATGTGAAGTATTCTTTTCATCCTCAATTGCCCTCTTCAACACATAGTTTTTGCAGTTATTTTGGTTCTAGTAAGTAATTGTTTTTATCTGGCAACATCCTAGCAGAAAAAAACATTTGCCATCTTGAGAAGCTTTTGGTCTGAAGGCAAATTTGCCCAGACAGAAATATACACTTTTGTCCTTGAGGGTCACATGAGTGTTTTCTTTAGGACGGCTAAGGCAGCCATTTTCAAAATGGTTTCCCCAACTTTCAATGGGGCCAGTGCCCTCTGCTGGAAGGTTTGCCAGCATTGCCTCAGAGTAGGTTGGAGTAAACGGTTTGGAAGTTTGGAAAACGGCAGAAGCACAAAGGGTCAATGAAACCATCCAATTAGTAGGAAACTTTTGCAATGGCTTCCTTTGTGCTCAGTAACTGTTTCTACAGCTTTCTGATTTTTCAGCAGAGCTTACTATCGTTATTATTATTTGTAGACTTCCCAAGACTTTCTTTCCATTCTTCCATCTATAAACCTATCCAGTCTTTAGTTGACAATTATAATAACCACATCAATAAAATCCTGCCTAATATTTACTGAACACTTAAAGATGCTCTAGGCATTGTGCCTTGTATATACCACCTCCTTTTGCCTTCTCAACAGCTCTGTGACACAGAGGCTGCTGCTATCACTATTTACACATGAGGAAACCAAGACTTGAATGGGGAAGTAAACTAACTGACCAAGATCCCACAGCTCATGATGGTGGAAAAAGTCCTCAAATCCACAGCCCATATTTCTAATCCTATGCTATACTACTACATTCATTTGTTTATCTTTTTTTTTTCATTCAATCATGAAATTTTCTTCCTAAAGTTTGTGCATTATGGATCTCAGGAAGCAGTATATGGAATGTCTGGTGTCATTTTGAATTTGCTCCCATTTATTTAAATAATTTTTTTTTTTTTTACTTAACTATCACTTTTAGCTTCCGAAATCCCCAGAAGATAAGTTGCTTTTCTCCAAAGGTGGATTTGGACTCTAGACGTAGAATTCTAAAGGCGAACTAGATTCTTAAGCATTCAATTGCTCACGACTGTCTCTAAAAATATTACATGCGAGTAACATTCATGTGCATCAGAATGTACCCCAGACATTGTAATTTATGGCCTTTCTTATTACTTTAAAAGCCTGGGATTCTTGTAGAATATGGTTTAGTGGGTCAAACATTCCCTTTCCTCTCATTTATCAGGCTTTTGATCTCATGGCAGCCCTGAACGTTGGCACGCCTGGCCCACAACCGTGTGCTGGGAGATCGCACATACAACAGACCCCTTTCCGTCTTAAAAACTTGTGGGGACGCGGGTGCCACAGCCCTGCCTGGGTAAGCAGAGGAGGTATTGAATTCCCCCGGTCCTCACTGCCCCTTTGTCTATTATTATTTTATAGTTTTGTTCTGCATTCCTTCCACTCAGCCTCCAGTCCATAGAAGCCTGTTTCTTTATTAGTTGCATATGTCTGCACCCTTTTACCTCAGCAGGGAAAGACAAAATATTCTGGAGGGCTCGGAGGCCTGGGATGGACAGCTAATCCATCCCCAGCTTGAACTAATCGTCGGGCCGATGTGCTATTGTACTGGGCCTGTTCTGTGCAGCTGAGCTGTGGGGTTTCAATTTGTAGGAGCATAAACAGATACTAAAGTTGGAAGAACGGCTCGGTCATTTGTTAGCAGAGTTCAGATCAAATTATCACAGCGGTCCCCTGCTGACAGCCTGAACAATTACCTCCTTTTTTCTTGATCTTTAAATGTTTTCTGTTTCACTTAAGCCTCAGTAAATAGTTTACTTCTCATGGGTTTCATTTATTGACACAGAGAGGCTTGATTTATTTAATTTTGTTTCTCCGCCGTCTTCCCAGAAAGGGGTGGTAATGTTTTGTTGAAATCTTCCCCCCCCAAATGATAAGTTTATCATGGTAGGCTGAGGAAGCGGTTTAATGATGTGACTATAAATTATCCGGCTTTTTAATGAGAAGTTTAGATGCCCAAATTCTAAAGCCGATTTTTAAAGCTTTAAACCAGAGCCCAGCCGCTGTCGCTTGGAAAGGTTGAGATCCAGAGTCAGAAACTGGTATAAAGAGAGATCACTGAGATTTGGGGATCTGAATCCATAATTGGATTATTCAAAACCCAGGAATTGGATGATTCTTTTCAGGAAAATGGAGTATATTGTGTCCGTTCTGCCTGCCCTATCACGGCAGAGATTCATCGATGTTCTGCGTGAGTTCACCGGAATTAACTTCAACATTTGTTTTCACTCTTTTCCCCCTTCCCCCAGTTCCACCCTTGGCTTTCACTCTCCCATAGTTACATTTGTCTGCTTCTTACAGTCCTACTGGGACGGATTTATCATCATTTGCTAACATATCTGTCTCAAAATCTCAGCTTTGATCAGCTTGTATTTTATAACTTACATCTGTTCTACATTTAACCTTTTGTAATGCTGTTTTTCAAAAATATTACCTGATCTAACAAAAGAACTGTACCAGAGCAAGAGCCCCAAAGTGTAGATTTAAAAAAAAAAAAACCCACCAAACATACCTGCCTACTTAACCATATTTTTATTACTCTTCCCGCGTCACCCTTTCATTAAATATATAAATCAATCATTTCTCCCACCTGGTGCTGGGGCCTCAGTTGATCCAGGCGCTCCGTGCTCCCCGTCTGCTTTTGTCCCGTCATCTTGACCCTTCCCATGCCTGGAATTCATGCCAGAGCGCGGGGCTGTGTGCAGGGTGCTTCTGCTGGGGACCACGGCTGAAACTGGAGCTGGACTTCCTGTCCCGCTGGCCTGTCCCAGAGGGGGACCAGAGGTCCTTTCCAGCAGGTTCTGACTTCCAAGAGGTTTGGATTCAATTTCATTTGCTTATTTTATTCTAATAAAGTTAATATAGTTTTACCAATGAATTAAGAAATATTTAAAACACTCCAAAATACATAAAAAGTCACACAATAAACACCCATGTACCCACTGGGCAGCTTAAGAAATAAAATATTACAAATACAGTAGGAGGCCCCTTCTACGTGTGTTTCTCTCCCAGATTATATCCTCCCTGCCCCTTCCCCAGAGAGAAAGGCTGCCCTGGACTGGGGTTGCCCATTCCCAGCCAAGTTCTCTACATTTTAGCTACTTATGTATATTTCCCTACACAAGGTTTCCAACATCCTTCTGCCACTTGCTTTCTTCATCCATGTTGAGACGTGTGTGCTAAGTAGTCATTTTCACTGCCACAGATTATTCCATTTTATGATGAAGATTTACATTATTTTCAACTTTCTTGCTATCACAAGCAATACTTTATGAAAATTCTTATACTTGTCTCCCGGGGGGACATATGTGAGAAGTTTTCTTTTAGGGGGCATAGTGAAGAAGGAATGGCTGGTTCCTAGGATGGACACTTCTCCATCTGAGTATAGACTGCCCAACTCTTTCCTGGCAATGGTTGTACCATTTCATACTCTCGCCAATGCTGATGGGAACATCCTATTCATAGTATTTCATAGCAGTTTTAATTTGCATTTAGTTGCTCACTAACACTGTTGAAATGAGATGATACAAAGTAATATTGCTTATCACCATGCCTGGCACATAGTAAGTATTCCATTAATGTTAGTTAGTATTATTGTTATTTCACACAGCAAGCCTGGGAGGTAGTTAAAACCATGATTACTTCCATTTCAGAGATAAGAAACCAGATCTGGAAATATACTAGCTAACATGCTAGAGCCAAAGAAACGTAACCAGCATAGACGATGGGGGTGGCCGGCAGCCTGTGACTCATGGCTGAATTGCTGGTGTCACCCCCACATGGAAAGACCACAGCAGCTGGGTTAGGGCTGCCATCTTGAACAAACCTTCCCATCTTTCCTAATTACCTGTACACTCACTCTAGGTCTAGACCCATCGCAGGAATATGGGGGTCCAGGTTGAGCTCTCCTTTTAGGCACATGGCTTGGTGAGAGGACAGTTGGCCACTGGGTACCCCGACCTCCGTTTAACCCAGTGGTGGAAGAAGTACCAGCCAGGCAGACCGCGTCTCCACAGAACCAACTCTAGACTGACCTTAGGGCTTCCCCTTCCGCACTTCCAGACTGCTCCCTGGGAAACACACCTGGAGGCCACGGATGTCTTTACCAGCCTTGAAAGGCAAGAATTGAGTCCTCCTTCCCACTGGCAAGCTGGAAAAAGATACTTGTGAAGGTGTATAGGAGTCATTCTAGTGACCAATGATAATGACATGGATGAAGATGACAATGAGGAGGAGGAAGAACTACCACACATTTTACTCCTTCTATATGCCAAGCACGATGTGGACTCTTTACATACATTCTCTGTCCTATTTAGAGCTCATGACAACTCTGTTAAGGAGCCAGTATTCTCTCCATTTTACAGTCCCAGGGGGATTATAAGAAACATAAATAAGTATGTTCAGGGAAAGCCTGGTTTGGGGGGAAAGTGCCCCAAACTCTCTTCCTTCTTTAAATTACATTTTCTTCAACAGAGTCGACGGCAGATTCTGCAAATTAGTCTTATTTGGCTTCAGACACCCAGGACCCTCCGGACACAAACAAATTATCAATAAACCCGAAACTCCATGTCTGCATTCCCCATCCCCTTTAAGAGGTCCTCAAATGCAGCTCTGGCCACGGGGCTGGCGCCTGGGGAGTCGGGTGATGGTTCAGCTCCACATCCTGGGGTTGGGGTTGAAGAAAGAGGCCAGAGGCACACTGCTACCACGCTCAGGCTGAGGTCCCACCCTACACCTCGTCCGCTTTTGATTTCCAGAATGCCTGGGAACAGCTGAGGTTGCCAAACATACCTCTCTTGATGGGGCAGAAATCTTTTTTTTTTTTTTTTTTGTTTGCTTTTGTTATGCCAAATTCTCCCCTTTGAAAAATGCAGAAGCCCATTAAAGATTAAGACTACAAACAAGCTTAAAACACATCTTAACGGCGTTCACAAAGGTTGCAGGTGTAAGCAGGTCAAAGTGATATCTTGTTCTCCTAAATATTTCAACAGGTAAACAAACTTTTGATTGCGTTATCTGTTCAAAAAATGACTTTGAACTTTCCGCCCGCGCCGCCCACTCTGGCTCTCTCAAACCCACAGAGGCCTGGCCGCAGATAAAGGCCTGAGTGGTCCCCAAGGGCCGGGCCTTTCATCTCACCTGAGCTGTGTACACTAGCCGTTTGGTTAGCTGGGCTCGCTATCCTGAGGACCTGTTCAAAATCCCCCCATTTATTAGGATCTAACACCTAATCTGTAAATAAGCCAGGAGAAAATGTAGACTTCAGCAGCAGTGGGAGCGCAGGTCACTCTCAGGCAGGCCGGCTCCTCCCTCGCACTCATTATTTCTCTCTCGCTCTTTGGATCTTCTCCCTTCCCTTCCCTTCCACACCTCCCTTCTTTCCTTCAGCCACTGGCAGATAATCAAAGTGAAAAAGTTGGGGCTGGATTTTTTTTTTTTTTTTTT